>JASCQY010000388.1:15624838-15626306 GCA_030264315.1 Sardinella tawilis
GCTGCAATTTCGTAAGATCACATTTGTCAGTTATTGACTGAGAGATGGGAAAGGTTGAATGATCGACCTAACTTGAGGACAAGCAGATAAGGAACTTATTGTGCACGACACTCATTGTGGCCTCTCACTCAACTTGGCTGTAGATGTAGATGTATGTTTTATTGCTTGGCAACAAAAGATGCAAATATTAGACATGGCTTTTTGAGGACCACAGAATAAAAAAAAAAAAAGTTAAAATAGTAATAATAATGGCAAAAAAAATGATGTGTAACCTTGATTAGATTAAAATGAAAGTGTTGTTAATCTCATTGCTATTGCCAGACCACTGCCCTAGGTATGTCACTGAGTAATGCCACCCTCATTCCTGACTCAATACTCCGATACTTGGTTTTAAATCAGATACGCATAGGCAGTACAGCATAGGGATTTAACAAACAACGCAGGTGAATTATTGATGTTTATCGACACAGTATATTTCATGGATCAGTAGCATCAGAGGTAGACTGCACAGTATTTGCCATCAAATCGGTCATCAAAAAAGTAATCAAAGTTCACATCTTGAGAAAAAGCTAAAAAATGCGAATTATCTGGAGTTTATCAGCAGTTGTTCTAACGTATTTGATTCAATGCTTACTTATGTATGCTTGCTTACTGCTCTTGCATACGCTACGGGATTTAATGCATGTTTACATTCAATTAGAAAAATCTTTTAAGCCTTTTAAACATTCATTCCATCCTGCACTGAGCCCTGCTTGCAGTGTGATAGTGAACTGATAAGTGCCTGCCTCGCCAGAGCTAGAGCTGGCTGGCTAACACAGAGGGACTCGAAACGGGGCTTCATTTAACTCCTGGCCATCAGAGCAGGCATGGCAGGCCTGTGCGGCAGGGCCAGGGTGGCAGCCATGTTGGCCGGTGAGCACAGAACCCGTCCCAGCAGCCAATCAAACTCTTCCGAGTCCCAGCGCTGGCCCAGCTGTCACAGAGGCACATCTGGCACTGAGGCAGTGCTTCGGACAAAAAAAAAAAAAATTAAAAAGAGAGAGAGAGAGAGAGAGAGAGAGAGAGAGAGAGAGAGAGAGAGAGAGAGAGAGAATGAAGAAGAGGATGATGGGGAGCGGGGCGAAATGAGCTCACAACCCAGAGCCTCGCAAATTGCCGCGCAGAAACCGATGCTAAGTGGCTTTGCCTTTTGTTTACGTTCGAGCTTTGCTCCCTTCTCTGAAAAATGCTTTTAAGAGAGGATGAAAAGGAATAAAGCGGCACTGCACTGTCTGCGGGAGCAGAGACGAGCTTCAGATACGAACAAAGGCTAAATGAATAGAACCAGCCGGACCATTCCCCCTCGGGAAAGGCAGCCAGCATGCACACCACGACACATGCTTGAACAACAACAAAAAAAAAAGAAGAAGACAGAGGGGTGGGAAGCTCGTCAGATTGAAACGCCTCAAATGTGAGCTTTGGTCTGATG
>JASCQY010000388.1:15731990-15756990 GCA_030264315.1 Sardinella tawilis
TTTTTTCCATTAAGGTCCCATATTATTTAGAAAAAAAAAAATTATTAGAAGCTAAAAAACACATCTCAACCAGGGGTGCCAATAATTATGGAGGGCACTGTATATCCAGCAGAGGATAAAAAAGAGGTAAAAAGTTGAAAAACATACTTTACGTACTGTAAGAGTAAAGAAAATGTAAAGATGATATTTTAAGTGTATTGTCTACAACATATTTTGTAGAATAAAGAATTAACATAAAACTCAAGCAATAAGGCAGGCAGCTAGACCACTGAACTTTTCTGTGTGAGGCACTGGACCAGACAGCACTCACCACGAGGAACAAAGCAGTTGCACAGGCAGGTGTCGCAGCGTGTGAACCAGCGTTTCCAGCCCGACTCCTTCCCCCTCATAGGACTTGGTGGTGCAGGAGGAGGTGCAGGTCCCATCCAGCTCTCGCTCACTCAGCTCCACACAGCCTCGCTTACAAACCCCTGAGACGGGAACACAGGAGAAGAACAAGAAAAATGGAAGACAAGAAAGCCATAGTGTAGGCAAAGTTCTAACCACAGACCTGTAGAACATTTACAAAGTGTGTATATCGCTATTAAAAGTTGAAAAGCCTCTGCAACCTGGAAATTGCAATGTTTACTTCCTATTAGGGACAAGAATCCGGAAAGATTATGCAGGAGAGAAAAAAGTCTTTAATGGTTTTAACTTTGCTGGGAATTCTGAGCTCTATGAGATCAGCCTTTGTAGCAATAAATTGGCCTGAACAATGAAATTGTATTAGAAAGCTTATTTATTACTTTTTAAATCTATTTTAGTATTTGTAGGCCTATTCTATTTTTTATAGCCTAAGCTCAAAATCTAGTTGCAAACCACCTTCCATTTCCTCTTCCAGCCTAAAAATAATTAATTAATAATTAGCTGGTAAAATGTCTTAAATGCCCCAGTGGCTGAAAAATATCGACTGAAACAAGGCAGTTAAAATGGGAGCCACTTGAGGGAGACAAACACTCACTTTAGCAAACTTGATCTCGCAACAACACTGTGGTTACAGAATTTTCACCTGAACTGAGGATAATTGTAAGCCTTTTATTTTTTTTTATAAAAGTATACACAGTAGTTGTTTCCTGAAGCCATTTTCAAGCTGCTGTTACTCCACAACATGAGTGGACGACCAATCGGTCAGCTAGATCACGGAAGACTCCATGTAAGCTGGAACCACCACCAGCAGCATATAGTCTTCTATATTATTCATATTTAGCTAACTCACAATAAACCAAATGTTATTCCTATTTAGGCCTAGCTAACTTACAATAAACTAAATAAAAGACTCGGCACTTCGGTTGTCTTGTGCATGGGCACAAGAGAGAGAGTGAGTGAGAGAGTGTCTCATGGTCTGAACTTCAACTTTCAACTCAACTCAACACACACACACACATATTCTGTATTACATAACTTGACAAGGCATTTTCCATTAGAAGTGAATGCTGGCTAAGGGTTGGGATAAGTAAAGTGAAGGTCAAGGAGGGTTGTTATCGCAGAGGTCAATGCAGTATTTGTTTTCATGAACAAACTTAAATCAATAGAGAGTGCTCTCACACACATTTCATAATAAAAAAATAACTTCCACATACCCTCATATGCAGCGTCCTCCATACTGGCACTCCTGCTTAATACCACCAAGAAAAAAAAAAAACTTTTTTTCATTTGTCTAATTTGTGTCACAATGAAATGAAAAGGCAAAAGTCCAACTTTGAAGGGAAGCAAAATAAGGTGGAGAAAAAAATCTATCAATAAGGAATAAATATTTTTCACAAAACATGTGCTACAATTATATTTTAACATGATTAAACATATATAATTGACGTGACTCTTGTCTCACTCCAAAGGCCAGAATCAGTGGTTGTCTTTCAAACTGCCTTAGCCTGCAATAGCCTGATAAGCTACTGCTAGCCTAGGGCACTAGGGTAGGCTACGTCTAGGCAACTCTCTTTGAGGGGAGCGTGTCTATGTTCCCTGTGCCCTATGTTCCCTGTGTCCTATGTTCCCCAACCCTAACCCTAGCCCTAACCCTAAGCAGAGCGGGGAACATAGGACCCAGGGAACATAGGGATGACCCCTCTATGATGATAGAGCAATATGATTAGTCCGGCCAAACTTGGGATAACAGCTGTGGCCCGGTGGTTGGTTTCTAGACATGCCTGCATGGCAAAATCATTTGCTACCGCTAAGATACGTCTAGATTTCTAGGCTAAGTAGATATTGTATTTAGGCAACTTCACCAGGGCTGCCAATACTTTTGGATGGTGCTTTAAATAAATGCACAAGGAAGTATGCCACATTGTGCACGATAACGATAGGGAAATTTTGTTTTTTATTTCCTTGTATTTATTTTTCCATTCCTTCTTGTGTGCAAATTGCTGTGCAAATATGATGTAGAAAAGAATAGATTAAAAAAAAATCAAAAGTGCTCACTTGGCTGAATCAACCAAGCAATCACTTGGCTTCTTACAGTATGATATCAGGGCCTGATTCTGTTCCTAGATAGAAAGACCTCATAAAAGTACAATTCAAATTAAATGTTGAATTAATTTCAATTAAAAGATTAAAAATATAGCTTGTCAGAATGAAGCAAACATCTCAGCAGTTGATAACAGGCCTGGCTCTGCCATTGTCAAGGACAGATCACCAAGTCATTGTGTTACCTCCCAAGGTAGGCTTTGGCTATATAAGACAGCTGATACAAAGAGTGTACCCTTGATCGGATGCTTTGTTAAAAAGTGAGCATTAGTTACTGTAAGCTGCAAGTGAAACCACAGCACCAGTCGGCACCAGCAGAATGGCCCCAAGACTCTTCAATGTTGTCTGCTTTGCTGCTCTAGTGCAGCTTCTTGGACTCCACATTACAGCTGGTGAGTGGAGACCCATGGCACAAATACCAATAGGTAGCATATCACAGAATTAAGTCAAGTGTTCAGCTACAGTCAAGGCAACAGGACTTCTTTTTGACACTTGACTACCATGACCTTTGTGAATGAGAATCTTCACAGACATGACAGAATTAAGTCTAGGCTATATAAATTTTATAAATGAAATACCATAAAAGATGACTAAAAAATACATGTAATAGGCCTACTCTCAGATTATGGGAAAACATAGTTAGTCAAATGAGTTTACACTCTAGATTCCACCTAAATTTGGTACTCCTCGATTTAAATAGCAACAACTATTTACACATCCTAACACTAACGCTAGTTTATTTTGATTACCTCAGAGTCATATCAGGAGGAACCAATCACACTCACAGTCCTGAATGAAGTCAATAAGGAAAAGCCAATGGTTTATGAAGCCTTTGTGAGACCTGGCGGCATTCTTCTAGGTGCTCTGAGAGGATTACAGGAAACTAACCGGGACTTCAAGTAAGTCACTCATGATAGAACATGGTGCATAATTTACTATGGGCATGGTCAAGCCCCTGATGAACAAGATGTCTCTTTCATTACTTATGCCAACATGCAGCCTGTCAATATCTATCTGTTAATGTGATATATCATACTTTATAGTGCTGAGGCATAACCTCTAAGGATGGGAATGTTAATGTAATGGTATTTGAACAATATTGAAGCCATTCTCTTCATAGGTTCAATTCCGAATTGATTGATCTGATTCATCAAATCCTTACAGTACTTCCATACTTTGGTTCAGCAAAGGGTGCCTTTTAATTGTGTGTTCATTACAATGAGATAAAACACAGACCTTCATTGTATTTTTAAGCAGAGATATATTATAACAAAGCAGAACTACTAAGTACTGTACTTAAGTAGGCTACTAAAACACAGTATCTGTACTTAATGGAGTATACTTTTTTTCTCCTACTTCCACTTTTACTTCACTCCATATTTTTGATGAATTTAATACTTTTACTCCAATATCTTTTTCATGTGCTGAATAGTTACTCGTTACTTTTCTAAAAATGTTATACACCAAACCCAAACAGGGTTAACCCAGCATTGTATAGCTAAGACCTTCTCTATCTGATTGTGGAGTCTTTGCCTCACACTGATACTGTAGCTTGTGCATATCACGTGAAACGGTGTGATCTGAGCTTTCCAACAGTGTTAATCGCTGGCTAATGTGATGAATAGTTCACAAGAAAATTAGCTTTCAATTTACAAAATAACAATTAATAGGCTTATACACAATAACTTTACTTGTACTTTTACTCTTAGTTTTACTTTCAGTACTTGAGTAGTACATTTTTAAATACTTCTACTTACAATATTTAAGTACAAAACATTTTGAATACTTTTTTACTTCCACTTAAGTATGGTGCTTAAAAACACCTCAACTTCTACTCAAGTCAGTTTTTTTGATGTAGTAATTGTACTTCTACTCCACTCCTGTACTCCAGTACTTTATACATCTCTGTTTTTAAATAAGCCTTTCAGACACACAACTGATCATCTGCTGTTACAATTGATAAGAGGAATACAGTTCCAGTGGATTGAGGGACCTGAATCTTGATTCTGCTTGTTTCACGTTTGTCGATCTCCTCCCTATTGAATCTCATTTTCCTTCACAGGTTCACTGTGACTGAGAATCCTGGCTATGGCTATTACCTTGAGAGTATAAACGGTGTGGCTGGAAATGAAGCTGATCACACCTACTGGCAAATTCTGTCTGACATTGATGGAATTCAGACCCCTACACCCGTGGGTGAGTCAGTTTACTTAGCAAACACAAGTCATTTAATTGCAGCAATTGCATGTTTCCATAGATACTGTCATACAGACATGTTTACTATATTTAAAGAGACCCTATGCAACATTTCCATGATCCATGAAGAATTCATTGTTTGATTGACTGACCTGTTGTCATGGTTTCTAGTGCTGCCTTGCGTGAAACCAGAGCCGTGCAGTAAAAGCGTCTCGTCTTTTGTTTACAAAGGCTGTGCACCAAAACATAACAAACCAGCTTTCAGCCAAGCACCAACAAAATGGTTAGGGGAGGGGTGGGAGTTTGTGAGTATGCACATATGGGTGGGGGGCAGTGAACAAAGCTGATTTAGTAACCTGAATTCAGGAGTAGGGTTTTTTTTGTCTATGTTTACGTGAAATGTCAACAGAAGTGATGTCATGCAGGATCTCATAGTGCACCTTTAAACATATAACACAAATCTCCTTTACAGCAATCACCTTCAGCAGAGAGAGTGTTTTATCAGCTACGACAACAAACACTGACATGTTTATTTAATTTTTTTTGCAGGAGTTGGTTGCTACATTCCAAAGGCAAATGAGCATATCATCTTTAAATTCACCAAATGGTAATCACCAGATGGAGTCAACTTCAGGCATCAGCAGTCATCAGGACAAACATAGGCTGATTCTTCTACACCATCATCTGTACCAGAATTGCTCCATCCCTACCTGTAAACACAGTCATTCTCTCCACATTGACAGTCTCCCTCTTTACACAACGCCCTCCTTCGCAACTAGTACTGTGAAGTGGTGTAACAAGATTAAAGTGTCAGATTAGCGGTCTTTAATCCACACAGAAACGCTGAGCAAATTGAGCACTCATCCTTATTGGAGTCCGTGGTTTCAAAAGTTTGTTATCAATATCCTGTTCTTTGATCATAATGCCAGTGGTGACGATGATATGCTCAGTATATGAGAAATTTGGTTTCATTTGGCTGTGGTCGAAAAAATAAATAAATAAATAAACGTTGGTCACCTGTATGTGTTCCACCATTGGATTGGCTGTACAAATCCCATCATTCAAAAGGAAGCACACAGAAAAGGTTCTTATGTGCAAGCAGCAAGTTCAGTTTCCACTCATGCAATATGGAGATACTGTAGGCTATCTGTCTGAGTGCATCATGTAAAATAAAAAAGTTTTTGTCCATTTTGTGGTCTGTGTTGCTGGTAAACAGCATGTTTGTGAGATTTCTGAGATGGTGACAATGAGTCCTCTATCCAGCGCTTGCTAAAAGAAGGAAAAAAAAAACATTTCACAGTGGGGTAAAGAAATTGCAAATATGACCTTGTATTTGCCTGCATGTACTGTATTGTCTACAATACATTTTGACTTAATTTTGAATTAGTGTTACGTAACTCAAGTTGAACTGAACCTCTCTGTGTGAGGCACTGGGACAGACAGCCACTCACCACAAGGAACAAAGCAGTCGCACTGGCAGGTGTCGCAACGCGTGAACCAGCGTTTCCAGCCCGACTCCTTCTTCTGGCAGTTGGCGATGCGCCTGCAGCCGCGCTTGGGCTCCCCCTCGTAGGACTTGGTGGCGCAGGAGGAGGTGCAGGTCCCATCCAGCTCTCGCTCACTCAGCTCCACACGGCCTCGCTTACAAACCCCTGAGACGGGAACACAGGAGAAGAACAAGAACACTGGGTGTAATGGAAGACAAAAAATTATATTTTGGGAGATCGGGTGTGCACATCCGAAGTAGTTTGTCGGTAGGTGCAAGACAAAAGTGTCAAAAAATGTAAGGAGGTAGGTCTGCACACTGTCGCTTTTGCTCCAGAAAATTAAACTTTATTTAATTAAAAACGTTAATTAAAAACGTTTCGACCCTTCTGGATCTTCATCAAGCATATGGGTAACAGGCAACATGAGGCTTAATGACGAAAAGAATCCAGTAGCTGTCCATTTTAACATAATGAAACACAATCTCGTAACCCTTAAATACATTGGGATAGAACAGCTTGTTACCCCTAGACAGGGGGGAGATGTTGACATACTCCTTAGAAGAGAGGCTTTTTATACTGTATATATACCTTAAACACAATATCACATGTATTTTGACTTGAAACCTTTCCAGTAATTGTCTTTTTATCTTTTTTGTATGTGCATGTATGTAGTAAGGAATAGACATGCATTATTATTTCTTTACAACTGTCTTTATTTTTTCATACTTGTCAATGTTTTTTTTTTCTCTCTCTCTGCACCACTGACACACAGACCAAGTCGCCTCAGTCTTGCTGATTGACACCCGTCAGACGTCCTGCCAGGGTGGGTGTAAAATGATGGGTCATGTGATATAGGCCACCACTTCTTCCTGTTACCCAAATGCCTGATAAAGATCGAGAAGGATTTTCTGGAGCAAAAGTGGCAGTGTACCAGACAAAAAAATGATAGATGCTAACCACTGACCTGTAGAACATTTTCAAAATCAATGTGTATTTCTGTTACAGTTGAAAGGTTACTGTAGTAGCAGAGGCTCTGCAACCTAGATTTGCAATGTTTACAGTACTTTGTCAGTGGGATAAGAGTCAGGAAAGAATTTATGCCGTTTTAGGGAATGTGTCTTTTGGTGTGGTGGATGGGATGAATTGGTATTGGTAAGGATCACTTAATGAGAGATGTCTCAATGTATTGTTTCAAATGTCATTTGGGTAAAAATATATTGTTCGTAACAATTTAAATTTAAGCAGGTGAGAAAAACATGGCAGTGTAATAGGTAATGATTAAAGTCAAATATTCACTGGATAACGCAAAGGAAGAATTGCAATAAGAGCTTAATGACACATTTGTTACATCCAGTGATGTGTGACACTATTATGTCTAAAATAATTCTCGATTCACTCAGAAAATCACGTCTATATCATCAGTATGATATCTAATGAGAGTAAATTGTAAACAAATAATCTATAGATATCTGGCTTACTAAGACAGGAAGGCTTGGCCGTCCACTTCCCGTTGGACTGGCACGCCCGGGCGGGGTCACCGATGAGCATGAAGCCAGGTCTGCAGACATACCGCACCACAGAGTCCACCCACCAGTCATTCCCATAGACAAAGCCATTCATGTCCACGTCAGGCCGCCCACAGTTCACTGCACAGCAGGACACATGACACCAAGGGCTTCAGCACGAGTAATACATGTAGCAGTAGGTGATGATGTACTGTGATGATGTGATGATGTGATGATGTACTGTGACGATGTGATGATGTACTGTGATGATGTGATGATGTGATGATGTACTGTGATGATGTGATGATGTGATGATGTACTGCATAGTATAGTTGAGCTGAACATGCCCTGAACGTGGCTACATACTGTAGGTAACTATCAGCAGCATCAAGCTGATACATAAATCATTGACAGCCAAATAAGAATCAATTATTTATACTGTAGTATAAGTTCTGCTCTACTGCTTTATATTGTAACATCTAAAGTATTCAAAATGCATTAGTATTCAAAGCGCAGAGAAAATGACTAGTTTTTATGTTTTCTTTGCTTGCTTGTTTGTTTTTAACGATGATATGGTACCTCGGCACAAAGATTTGTATCCAAACCAGCAGCAGTCTGAGTTGCCACAGGGATCTCTCTTCAACTCCCGATGTCTCCCCTTACATCCTCCCACACACACTGGAGCCGTCCCTGACCAGTAGGTATCAGCCAGTGCCTCTTTCTCTGGCTCTGCACCTATATGACAGCATTCAGTGGATAGTTGTACCAGAAAGTGGACATGTCCCTGACCACACATATTCAAACACATTTCCAAACTATAATGTAACTAATGCATTTAACATCAAAATGGTCTCATGTAGAAGATACATATGATATGTATCAGTTGATTGGTCAAGTTTACAAAATTCGCAAGTTGCTCATTGGCCACCTATGAAATGCAGTTGTGGTACAGTATAGTAATTGAAAGATATCATTATTGGTTTTAGAAATAAATGTATAGTTGTGTGGTCATAAATTCTATTATCTTACCACTGCCTTCATCAGTTGTTGTTTCTTCTTCTATATCTAGAATGGACACCTGGGTGACCACCCCATATGAGGACCCCAGGAGCAAGAGCATCAGTGCAGCCAACCGCATGGCGCTCGATTCTTCCCTCACTGCGGGAGGGCAGCCACACAGTAGGTCAACTCTCCGTACCCCATTGCATGCCTTGGTTTTCAGTCTCTGCTGCTCTCAGTCCAATTCAAGGGTGGCGAAACAAGCTGTAAGAACATTAGATTATTATTCCAACAAAATGAATTCAAAATCAGTTTGAAAGTCCCTGGTGGGGTCACCGGATCACAAGCCAAAAGCGGTTGAGGAGGTGATTTAAGGTGTTTATTTTCCTCAGGAATTCCCTGCCTGGGATTTATAGGAATGATCTCTCCGACACTGAGAGAGAGCTACTTATGCTAAGCCCTAAGGGTTTGCTAATCCTTTCCTCCAGCTACAATGCCGCCGACAGACGACTGGAACAAGGCAACAAAACAGAATGACCCCCAAGTGACTACTGTTGCTTTGACTTCAAAACACGCATGAGTAGAAAAACATTATATATAGGCGACAAACAAAAATTGAACTAAATAATAAGATGTTTTATGAATGCTCTTCATTCATCTCAAATAATTCTGAACAACAGTTTGTCATACAAAAATTATCGTGCAATATATTTCCTCAGACTGAAGTAAAATACAGAACATGGGGACCGACCTGAGTGCACTTAATTAAGGCAGCCGAATAGATCATAGATCGGATTAATGTCAGTATTTAATTGACCTCACTCAGTCTGCCATTTTCTTACTGCTGCCTGTCAAGCCAAATCATCCACGTCTCCATACAATTCCATCTGACATTGATCACACAGCAGATTTGTCTTATAGAATGAAGTAAAACAACGGAAAACAATAAGTTCAATGTACAGAGTTTATTTAAAAAAAAAAAAAAAAAAATTTGAGGCTATTGTGAAAAAAAAAAGACAGACAGACTTTCTCAATAGCTCATTTTTGCACAAAATAAATAAATCAAAAAGTTCTTCCACACAGCAGTGACGTGTTATAAAGTGACCATAAAATAATAAAGCTTCTGGATTCTGGAGACGCATATTGCCAGATTCACATTAGAATTTCTTTGCATGGTTTCGTGGATTAAACAAAACATAAATGAGTATAACTTCTTTCACAACCACTCCACTTTGATCTACAACTTTTGACTGGTGAAAATGAAAATGTTCAAACCCTTATTACCAAATAATGGTAACAATAAAAAAGCTGTGCAGTTGGGAAGACACATCAAGCTCCCTTCAGCTTTACTTCACCCTCCACCCTCAACTATTGTTTTAATATAACTTTAACTAATCTTATATGCATACCGTACATGATAATCAACTGCCTTACGATTAATTGGCCAAGACCATTCTGGGCAACAAAACAAAACAAAACAAAAAATCAGTTGAAAAAAATTACAGTGTCTCTTCAAAAAGTCTTTCAATAAGTATTCTTCTGTGTGAAAGGCAAAAGAGTTGACAAGTTCATAAATAGCTGGCCAAATATGTGGAGGCTGAGACGTTAGGGGGCTGCTGAAGAACATCACACCCTGTCCCCAAATGCAATGATTAACTCATCCAAAAGACTTGCACTTCCATGGGAGCACAGTGCCTTCTGACAAATGCTAAGTCAAGCACCTTTTCTCTGGAAAAAAAAATAAGAAACTGAAAAATGAAGAAGAAACAGTTGGACATTTTAGTTTCGGACTGTTGATAATGCAACCCTAAAATGCAGACTAGAGCTTCAAGTCATTCCATTGCTTTTGAACAGTAGCCCCAACTTGCCACTGGCAAACCTGAATCTCAACCCTGTTTGAACAGAGATCATTACAGTGTCTCACTTTGACAAAAACTCACTCTATATGGTCTGGTTAGCAAATCAGTAATTGATAGTGAGTGACTGCTCCATACACTACCAACAGAATTGTTTAATCAATTGCTCAGTTCTACTTCAAACAGAGACTGAATCCTGCAGACAAATCCTCAAAAGCAAAGAACACAGTGAAATGCTGGGGCTGCCAATGTCATGTCCCAGCCTCCCACACCTCACACCACCTCCATGCCCAGCTGCTGGGCGGTATCTTGCAGACGTCTCATCACTGTGTCCTCCTCTGCCGCTGCCTGGGCCTCCGGAGACCTCTCTTTCAGCATGACCATGAGCACATTCTCCCCGTCCTCCTCTTGCTCCTCCTCCCTCTCTTCCACCCCACAGTCTCTATCTTCCTCTTCCTCCTGGCCCTCGGAGATATCATCTCCACTCACTGTGGATGGAAGGCCACCCCCGTTGCCCTCCTGTCCAGGCTGGAGGCCCTCGCTCTGGGCAGGCTGGTCAGTGCAGTCCCCCTCTGCCTGCCTCTCTCTCATCAGCTGCTCCGTCAGCTCTACACTCTCGTAGCGGATCAGCTGCAGACGCATGAAACCATCCTCATGCTCCTTGTACCTTTGAGGGAGTTGGGCAACAAATAAGCTTTTCATTTCTGGCAGCAAGTTAGGCAACAAATTAGCATGTTTTCAATCATTCAGATTTGAGTGAGTGGTTAATAACAAATTTTCCTGGGGTGTGAGAAATTTGACTTTTTAGGGTCTTGTAAAAAACAATAACAAATTGTAACCCTTGATCATTTTGTGCTTCAAGGAAGCAAAAGTTCTATATTTGTAAATCTCATCTTGAATCTGTATGAATCTCTTTTGTGCAGAACATCATACCTGAATCTGGGGTGTCCTGATGGCCATTTGAACTGGTGCTTCTTGCGCAGGTGGGCGGTGAGATTATTGCCTCTTGTGAAGCACTGCTCACACACGTGACACTTGTAGCGCGGGGCAACATCACCCTATACAAGACAATACAAAAAGCAGGCAAGAGTTTCACATTTCATAAATAACGATAATTAACAACATTTCCCTCATGCCATTATCTGACCATTTTGTGTGTAACCAGAATAAGAACAACTGATCATATTGTACACTCATATCTACACCATCTGTGTGGGAGTGTATAAGATCAGAAAAGAAGGCACAGTGATATGTCTACCTCGTGAACTCTTTTGTAGTGTGACTTGATGGACTGCATGGAGCGGGTAGAGTAGTCACAGTCCTCGTAGTCACAGTGATAGGCTGGCTCACTACTGTGGGTATCGAAGTGTTTCCGTAGGTCGATTAAGTTCTTACAGCTGAAACAGACGAACAAAGACCAAGAGATAAAATCAAGCAATGGTTTGACAGACAATTTCTGGTAACATTGGTATGTTAGATGTCTACATCTGTCTGACCTGTATTCGCAGTAGTCACAGCGGTAGGGTTTCTCATTGCTGTGGCGGAACTTGATATGATTTCTGAGTGAAGACGGTGAGGGGCAGGTCATGTCACAAAGGGGACATTTGTAATGGTTCACTGTAAGGAGAACAGCAATTGCCTCTTGTAATTAACTTCAATTAGTTCTTTATGTCTGCTATGGCAAACCAAAATATGTTAGTCCGATACATAAAAACTGCATCAGCCATTGGAAACATGTATTAAAAAAAAATACTTCCAGAAGTTGCTTGATCACCTGTGCAACAGTGTAAATTTATGAATGACTATAGCACAATGACATTTTTCTTTAGTAACCAGTCAACAACTTGCTAAAGCAAAACCTGTTGATAAAGCCATTTAATAGTCTGAAAAAAAAACCCACACCTATAGACACTATCTAATAACAGATCATTTGATTCACAGAGTAATGTAGATCTTACCATGGTTTCTCATGTGGTCTCGGAGAAGTCTCTCAGTAGCAAAACGTTTGGAACAGTGGGAACACTGAAATCTCTGGCCTGCAAAGTAGAGCATCATGAGGCATACATAACGAACAGCCATTTCCAATGTGTGATAAAGCAAATTACTGAAAAAAGTTTTAGAATTAGTACTATTTACTTATAGGGTTAATTTATAGTCAGTCATCATGCCAATCCAAAGTTTATAATTTGGGCCCATACCTTCAATAGTTGTTTGTCGCCGAATGTGGTCAAAGAACTTTGTGTTGTTGGCGAACATCCCGCCACAAGTGGGACATGCAACTATCTTCTCCTGGGTGTGGCTCCGCAGGTGCTCTCTCAACTTAAAGCGCCCCTTGAAGGTGGCTTCACAATCTGAAAAAAAGACCCATTGGATCGATAGTTGCTGGCTTTTTGCCGTCGACATAACCATTTTTTTGCACTCAGGAGGCTATATTTTGCTGACCTTTCCAGCCACAACAGAGAACATTCTCTTCCTTTCCATTGGACTTCATGTCCAGGGACAAGGCATGGTTCTCTACATGGCGATAGAACCACTCAGGGTTGTCCATAGAGGCCTGCAAACAAAGTCAGTCCACAAATTAGTGGAAAGTTTTCACAGCAGCATAAGCCCCCATATACTTCCACAAGACGACTCTGTGATTGGCGGATTCAATCAAAGTCCTACAAGCTCACCTCACAGTGCTCCCAGAGGCAGATAAAGTTGTCAGTGATCTCGGGTATTATGTTTCGGTTGTGGAGGCCCACAGAACATGTGCCTATGTCAGGGTGAGCCTCTAGGATGTTCAGACCCCACTGCTTCAGCTTGGTGTGGTAGCAGTGGAAAAACAAATGCCTCTGTAACTCTGCCACGTTCTCTACTGAGCAGAAGCCACAGTCTCTCCACTGACACACATGCTCATCTGTATGGAACAAAGATGCATGCACACAACAATAATAATGGAATCAATCAACACAGTGCAATTCGACTCATGAGAGAAGAAGTAGATTGTTAATATGCCTTACCAACATCGTCCTCATTGTCCATATCCTCTGTTGACGTTACGTGATGTTTCTCCACATGCTTGCAAAACCCCTGCATTTCACTGAACGTTTCTTTGCAGGACCCCCACTCACACGTGAGGACCAGGGATGATTCCTCTCTACGAGATCGTTTGTTGGACGGGGCCATGACTGGAAAAGAACATGAAAAGCAGAAACGACATAGTCAACCTAAAGTGATGGGAGCAGCAGGTACAACATGACAACAACATGGCACTCACAGCATTTGTAAACATCAGCTGTCTAGAGTTAACGTAGCTGATTTGCTGGTTTGTCGGAAGGAATGATTTGCATAGTTTCGACCCAATACTTGAATATTCAGCGAGCGCATATGATTACTCACCGGAGTCATGAAATTATAGCTGATTTTTGGTTGATCTAGAACGAAGTAAGTAATGATGGCTGAGTCTTAACATGCCACAGACACACGACCCCGTTCTTACGATATCCTCACATTAACCCATAGGACTTTTAGAAGCGAGATAAAGAGCGATAAAGAAATGACTATGCTTGTTAGTTCTGAGTAAACTTTATGTTGACGTTACAGTATGTGTTCCTTGTCAAATCACACAGTAACAATCTTAGAACAATCTTCTTCAATCTCTCGATCAGATTCGGCTAGATTACATTCTTTTTTACATCGCGTATAAAACGTCTTTTGTGCTAACTACCATTAAAACGTCTCAAAGATGGTATACTTTTCTTTTCTTTTCTGGATTTCTTGACCACAACAACAGCGTCTAAGCTAACACTAAACCATCAAAAATCGGTTGAATTCAGTGCTAACTACAAACTTTACTGCCCTCTTTAGTCATATCTTATGCACTTCTACACTCTGCCTATGTGTACTGATCCTTTCATAGTATTAAAAACTTGTTTGCAATTAGCTTTTCACAGATAAAATAAGCTTTCAGGTTTGTTTTAGTTGTCGTAAATTTCTGCCGTAAAACTTCGATGTAGTACAGTGTCCTGTAAAGGACAAATATAGGCCAGTTTTGTTATTCGCGTTTCTGAATCCTTGCTCTGTGAGGGAGAAAGCAATCAGCACACTGTGAGTTAAAAATCTAAAACAGTGTAAAGAACGGTTGCATTCTTCTTTTTTGTTATGTATCTAACGTTAGACATGGACCTTTTGACAATTAAGTAATAGGTCACAAATTGATGTAATAAGTCACAAAATGAGAGTATAATGAACAAATGCACTGCATCAGGGTGGGAGTAAGAGAATTTTCTGGAATTCATTGTCTAAAAAGTCAGATGCTATTTCCCATTCCTATCTTTTGAATAGGCTATGATTAATTAAACATGACTGCTGTGAAGACCTATTAACAAATACAGCAAATTTGTAAATTATATTGTTTGGAGCACATTTATTTGGTTTTGAAAGTTGTATTTACATCCTTTTTAACAGGCAAATTCCAGTGTGAAATTGTAAAACCTATACATACAAAGGGGGTTCAGACACCACATTTCAGTGTATTTTGAGATAACAAATCCTTAACAACAAATTTTCTTTTCTTTCTTTTTACAAAACTTTTTCCACTTCATGTGTTGTATGTTCCCACCTTCACCGACTTGCTATACTGCATGGGCAATTTGGCTACAAGTGACACTGCCATTTCAAGGACCAAGGATTTTAGCTCTCACTTGTACCAAAAGTGTTTTGAAATCCTTCGCCTGCTGACCCACACAACTGAATGACAAGTGAAGAAGCACCAGACTGGTTGATCAATAGTCAAGCTCTCCTTCAAATGAAAACAAAAACTTCCGGAGGGGCCTTGGTGGGCTTCGCTGGTGTCCTGTAGTGCCCATAATTACTGCTACGGCAGGATCTAAACATCGTAGAAGAGCCTAACCAAGTGATAGCGAATTCCAAACGCTGTAATGCTCCCAAGCACCTGTTATAGAAGAAAGAAAAATAGTAACATATTTTTGGCTCTAGCCAGCAAACTGCCACACAGAATTGTCTTCCACAAGCTTGAAATAGCACATGTACTCAACACTTATGACTGAAGTTAGTTATAATATTAATGTATCTGCAAGTGGAGCAGCTCAGTGGGTAACAGAGGTAATAACCTTTACCCTGTGTACAGTATGTATATGTGCATGAGAGCGAAAGAGGGCCACAGGATATTCACACAGCTCGGCCAACATCCTTTCAAGTAAATAGGCATTAGAAACCGTCTTTCCAGTCTAAGTACCCACCTGTATCAGTAACATTATGGTAGTGAGATTTCTTTCATGGGTTGGACCCAGCATCTTAAGCACCAAGTTAATCAGAGTCATGTTGTTACACTCAATAAACTCATCATCGCCATCTGAGGACTGCCGTACATCCAGTAACCATAACATCTCTGCCACCTAGAGGATGACAAAAAACATTACCACTAATTTCACACCAACTTAGAGACTTTTAGTAACTAGCGTTCCACAGACACGCTTTTGTAGCCTATGTTTTATTCTATGTTCTATTGACATCCATTCCTTATAGCCTATGCTTGAGTTGCAACTGGGTGATTGGCAGGATAACAACCTTCAAGGTGTACTGTTATACGGAATTAATGAACGCCTCGTTCATTAACTCTGTATAACAGCACACCAAATCAGCCGTTTTCCCTTACATAATTCAATACTATTTGAGAAGTGCCTTTTATCAGTCAATTTCTTTTTGGCATCTTTCTCAAATTAATTTGATGCCATATACAAGATGGATAAACACACTGTGTGTGCCATCTAGGATATGCACTGTGCAGTTCTGAGTGAAGTAAAGCAAACCACCATAAAATAAAAGTAAATCTTTACAGCATTGTTAAAAACATTGCTGACGGCAATGCCTTCAGACACCAATTAGCATGTTGTGGCAGTAACAATGAGGCTGTGTGGGGCTTCCTTAGTGGTACTTTGGTTCAGGGCTAGCATTCTTGGTAATACAATTCTGTCAACTGAAGCACATGGAACTTACCTTGACAATTAACAGTCCTAATTTGGAGAGGTCCTTCTTTTTGAATTTTGAATAGCTCATTCCAAGCTTCCCTGTGTCTGGATTCAGTCTAACAAGAACAAGTCGGATAAGGGAAATATGAAGGGCTTGAATATGGATTGTTAGATATGAATGAATGAATAAATTAAGAAAAATACTTTTCAAAAGGATTGAAATTAACGGTGCAGTGACGTCACCTGGGGAGTCGGTGCCTTGGGCACGGCACTACGTGAAAGAGCTGAGGCAAGGAGTAGATAAAGTTGATGACTTGTGGGATGAAGAAGAGCAGCATAGTCTTGCTGAAATGGCCCAGGATGCCTACCACGGCAAACGTCATCCCGGCAAAATAACAAAATGTATCTCCAACAAACACAGCTGAGGGGTACCTGGAGAAAACACGAACCACACACATTTAAATTACATAGGGTTGACATAGATTCTTGTGTCCAGAGACGCTCTCTTAGGCATACATCTACTGTGACAGTATAGAGAAGCCACTCAAGTGTTAGCTGCCAGTTCACTATTCGGCCTATGTTGAGTGAAATTTTTCACTTTCATTTTTCCTACTGACAGCACTGGGTGACCTGGACAACGGGTGACCTGGACAACAGGGCCATGGACTGATTCCCACCATATTTCTCCGTCAAGGGGTGCCTGAAGCTAAGCTTTGAAAAAGAATCAAAGGAGCCTTACCAGTTGTGGTAAAAAAGTGCCAATGTGGTGAAGAAGAATGGAATCATAAAGTACAAAGAGAAAACATGATCATCCTGATAGTCTCCTGAAAGATAAAGGCAGAGGAAAAGAAACACACAAATCTCGCAGGCTAAGATCAAAGGAGCAGAAGAGTAATACATTTATTAAACATTTATAATCTATAAAATAATATTCTGTACATTTCATATATTTAAAACACATAAATAATATTTAACATATATTTAACATAACACCTATGAAAAAAGGGGGCAAAAAACTTACTAACCATTGAGTTCTAAAAAGTTGAATATGATGATGGACCCAGAGATGAAGAGGGCCTGTCCTGATTCTATCCCATTGATCCCAGCCAGGATGTTGATAGCGTTGGTACAAAATACAGCCAGCATGCCCATGTACACATAGTACAGAATCCCTGTTTATGAAGACATACACAAAAACATACATTTTTGCTCTTTATGAAAACAAATGATGGAGTACCATTCTATAAGGCACTTTTGCCATCATCAGAAATACAAGGTTTTCGCCTTAATTCTACAAGGAATGCTCTGCTGAGTCCTTCAATCCCTGCATGGTTATACTCACTCCTTGGCCAAAAATTAAAATCTTTGCATTACTCACAGTACTTGCTCTCTGAGTCTTTCTGGCAGAACTTGTGTTCTATCAAATGTACTAGCACTGTCCAAATACTACATGGCAAATAGTAAGAAAGATCAAGTGACCTATCATTCTGGAGGGGTAGCAAAAGCGACTGCACGCAGACACCTACCCAGATCAAGATGCATCCCCAGCAAAACTCGGAAGGGTTTGGGCACGACAATCACAGTGTTGCCAAAGTTGGTGAAGTAGACCATGAGAAGTGGCAGAGATGCCATGGTAGGCAGCAGAAGCTTGTGCCGCCATCGGAGATTTAGCACGTCATCAGCAAAGCCCAGGAATATCATGCAGCATATGGCCAAGAGTGCACCGATGAACTGCACAAACTGCATCAGGAAATACAAAAATGATTTGGATTTACCTCCTAATACCCATTACAGAGACAGCAGGGTTTACAATCAGATTAAATAAATGGAAAAGGGAAACTGTAGAGACACTGAGGAGTCAATTTGCATGTTATGCTTTCTTGGCAGTCTTTGACCATTTATTTTTTGATTGATTGAACACTTTATTGAACAATATTCCGCATGAAGTGTTCAAAAGGATAAAAAAAAAATCCCCAATAAAGCCCAAAGGCTTGTTTCCACTGTGGTCCTTATGATATAAAGGCAATACTGACACATAGACTAAAAATATAGAGGACAAAGGTCTTCACTCCCCTTTGCAATACATTCTCCTTTTGGCCACACAAACAGTGAAAGAGCAGAAGATAGGAGAACTTGTACTCGATTTATTTTCCACTTTCCACTATGTTCCGCTTGGCTCACCTCATTGTGCGGAAAGCCTTGACACTTCTCCCCGACGAAGCAGCCGAGGAAAGGCACAGGGATGAAGCAGAAGGAGATAATCAGAAAGACTGTGCCACTAATCACACCCTGGGACTCTGGGCTGTGGGAGACCAGTGACAAGACAAAAGACAAAAACAAGTTTGGATGGCCGTCTCTTTCAGACTCAACAAGAAGCCACGCAACACAATGTCATCCAGTCCAACATGGCAGTGACAGCACAGATCCAAAAGGACATGGGCGTTCTTCAAATGGAAAAGGTTAACTCAGTTGAAACAAAACTACAACTATATACATTTTGCTAAATGTATGTCTACTTCCTATTCTGCCCAAAACAAAAAATAGTCTGTAGATCATCGGTGGGAGAAGAATGGCAGTGTACATTCTAACAATACAATCACTTACACTTCCTTCTTTGCGATTTTGTTCAAGTCCATTCCATACAGCCTGGCTCCAATGAAATGTTCCTTGAATGCTGGAATTAGCTTAAGGGTTGCCATGCAGCCCAGTACAGACATGCAACAGTTGATGACTAGAGGGATTACTGGTACAGGAGACATTTTCTACTACAGATATTGAGGTATTTATAATTAACAAGCTATACGGAATTGCGTGGGAAAACAAGTGAACGAAGGCTTGACGACGCTGCTCTTCACAGTAGGAAATAGGCTAACTTTAGTCACACATTTTCTCAAAACAGGAGGACTTGGAGCCTAGGGAAACCGTAAAATAAGCTCTATCTTTTCTTTTCCATAACTTGCAGCATACTTTGTAACATTGCTGGATTAAACCCACCGCGTTTATCTGACTAAAAATGAAACTGAGACGACAGCCATTCTATGAGCTTCCTTAGATCTTCCCCTATCGGAAATCCCAACGTAGTCTCATTTGTAAGCCTTCCAATTAAACTGCATTGTTGCTCCTATGTTTATGATTCTTTAACGAACTATCCGCTACGGTACGGAGAAATTAATGCAAGGTAACGTCGGTATGCAAGGAACGTTACACAATTGATGTAAGGAGTCAGTATACTATCTAATATCTGACAAACCAAACCGTATGTCAATGGTTTCATAAAACTTTCACAACAAACTAATAATCACTGACTGCCTTTTTGACAGCATTATGTTTCTATCCAACTCATCGTGAACCCAAAGCGTGAACTAGGACAAAGTTCCACGTCTACTTCCGTCAACATCTCGGATGGCTTCCGCTTTTCCCAACATTTCATAATAAAAGTCTAATATTAGCGCTGCATTCGACGGGGCCTTTCTTTACTGTCTACTACGTATGTTAGTCTCATGGGACCTACCTGCCAGACAAGACAGTGGAGATCCATGGACTATGGAATATTGCTCCGCTTTTACCCTCTCTGCCCATACTGTAATATATAGAAAAAAGTTTTTGATATACGACATTTTTGAGGAATTTATGACGTTTTTGGAGGAATTTATCAAAATAGTGATCACTGTTTTGATAAACTGAGTTGTTGAGTTTTGAGTTGTAGTTTGTCTAGAAGGACTTTTATTTCCCATTGAAGTGCGCGTTTTTGGCATATATTATATTACTCTGCTACATATAACATATATAGCCTAATATAATATAATATAATATAATATAATATAATATAATATAATATAATATAATATAATATAATATAGGCATACTGCTGAGAAACCGGAGATTTCTCAAAGAACAGTCAATTATCTTTAAGCATTCAAATTCTGTTCACCGATAAACCTATGATTTTGCTCGGGAATAAACTGCAATAAACAGGCAACTGTCCTTGATGTGGGATGCGTAGGCCAAAAGAGTCGCATGGCCCTTTAAAAGCTTATGTTGGATCCGTGCGGTTCGTTACGTTTTGACAGTTCTGTTCCTGCGCATTACCGACTTTGTTCAGGGGTGAAGGTAGGAGGGGAATGGAATCGCTTGTCCGGAGACTGTGGTGGTGTACTGTATGGGCAATCATCTGATAATAGACATGAGTTTTCGCCGGCAATTGCACTGAAATTGACATAGCCTACATGGACATTGCTAACGCGCTACAGTTTCTCGCGAAAGATGCGAGGGAACAATGAAGACACGCAACCTTATTTTGATTATGGACACAATGTAGCTACAGATCTATTTGTCTAGGGCTAACCCAACAAGCTACACGTTACCGACGTCTTGGTGTCGATTCCTTCAGTGACTTCATGCTTGCAGACGAGCCAGATCTTTCCCCCCAAACGGTACAGTAATTGTTAACGTTACATCATTTCATTGCTTCATTAGACTTTGGGTTTTCACGATCACGCTGGTTATTTATGTGTGAATCCAATACGACACCATTATCTCACTGAATGGGCAAATAGTTAAAGTAGCAGCTGGCGCAGCAATTACATAAATGCCACCGATTCATGTCTACAAGACGCCCGTTTTCTGTTCAGCATTGGCCACATAAGATTATGAATGAGGAGAACGGCCCTGGTGTTAAACATACGGTATTAAACATTCACATTTTACTGCTACGATTAGGGGAAACCCCTACAGCACCCCGCTCCTCCTCCTCGGAAAAAATGAAAGTGACAGCGAAAGGTCTCCCTTTGAGGGGACATCTTGAGTAGTATAGGACAGGTAACGTGTAGAACATAAAGGAAACTAAACACCACGCAGGAAAATCTTTTCTCTACACTAACGTTATATTAATTTCCATAACAACATAAAGTAACATCCTTCCGAAAATAGGCGATGGTAATTTCATTCATAATGCATTTTGGGACATCTTAGCCTACGAAATTACATGCTGAATTGTAATAACACATTTACTCACTTTCATTTGAACTTCTTTCTTTTCCACACTCATGTGGAACTTCTTTCTTTTCTCATTTTTATCTCAGGATCCAGTCCAGGAGGGCGGACCTTTGGCGGTGAGAGATGAGACGGAGACCCCCATGAGCCCTGGATTGATGGATGGCCAGGACTGGAGCTGGCTGCTTCTGGTGGCGTTGTTCCTGGCCTCCCTGCTGGTTGTGCTGACCTGGCTGGTGCAGTACTCTCTGGCCATCCTCCGGCCGAGGAGGTCGGGGCCCAGGACCCAGGCCAGATCGGAGACCCACTGGCAGCTACCACTCAACCTGACACACCAGACCCTGACTGGAGGCGTGTGGGGATCCCTCCTCAGGTTGAGGTTTTCCCGCGGAGGGGGAGGCAGCGAGACCGAGGCAGGGGTCAAGGGCCTCCTGTCCTCTCTATTTTCCTTCAAGTCCTTCAGGGAGCATTGGCAGAGAGCATGGGTTCGAGCCCTCAACGAACAAGCCAGCAGACAAGGGGTGAGTTTGGGTCAGTCTGTTAAGACCATTTATTGCCATTCATGTTGTCAACTACTCGGCTATAATTAAGACCCTGAATTACTTCGAAACCCTTCAGAGATTCCCTCCAAGTTGCCATGGTTACCAGCGTAGTAGCTGATAAGATAATTGAAGCATGCTCAGGACCTCCTGAATCAAGAACTGAACAGAATATTCTTCAGCTCAAACCCTTTGGATAGTGGATAAAAATCAATATGAAATTGCATAGGATCTGTTCTCATGCATTTGCATAGATCAGAATGCATCATTACATTTCCCGGTACTCGTATGTTACATGTATGTATATAGATGTGTTCCCAAGTGTGTGTAGGCACAGCTTGTTAAACTCGGCCGTCCATCAGTGAGAGAGAGAGTGTGGGAGTGGAGGAGAGCCAGGAGAGGAAGGAAGCACTGAGATGGGTTCTTGTGTAACTCCTCTTGCTGCCTGTCAACATGTGAACACGGCTGGGCTTGTGTGTTAGATTCCACCTTTTCAGTTACACCAGTCTGCTTGTTTGTAGGTGTGTGAGTGGATGCCCTGAGGTTTGAAAGTGTTGTCAAATACACTTTTAATTCGGCGGAGAGAGGGCTCCACCCAAATCTGTCAACTTTCCTCACCTTTGATTCTTTGTTCTTTGTTGACTCCTCAGTGTGTTTCGGTCACATGAAATGTCAGTGATCTACTGATGCCCTACGAGTGCTGTGTGCACTCACTGTGTGTGCAGGCCATTTAATATGGATGGTGTTTGAGAAGGGAGGATCAGTGTGTGGTGTGCCCCGTGCCTCGTTTTTTAAGCTTTGGGGGTTTGATCTGCGTGGGCGTCCATACTACCTGCAGAGAAAGAGAGAGAGAGAGAGAGAGAGAAAGAAAGAGAGAGAGAGAGAGAGAAAGACAGAGGGCCCTGTGGACTCCAAATGAAAGAGCCGGTGATGCTTCCCTCAGGAGTGAGCGAGGTGAGGTTGGGCTCCCCTGTGTGTGCAATATTTGGGCTCTATGGACACATGGCTGGCACACTAAGTTCTGAAGCAGAGGACTCTGTGTTTCGAAGACTTGCACACAGCATGATTTCATTAGAGCAGCGCCTAGTTTGCTTTCCAAATCGACATCAGTTGCAGCCTCTTTTGAGCCGGAACTGTTGCGCAGAAGAAACCCTTTAAACATTTGATTCACTCTGGTTTTAGATTTCATATGTGACCTTCCCCCTTCTCTCACTCACATATTAAGGTTATTTTTATTCCCAGTCTTGGCAACATTATATTTGTCCATGCCCATAGTTCATGATAAAGAAAGTGCTATTCTGTGTTTTTTTTTTTTTAACTGTTGTTTATGTGTGTGGAGACTAATAATTTCTAAGTGCGTGTTGCACTCTTGGCAGACAGGCCATATGCCAAGTCTTGCATCAGTTTGTCTGCATGCTTCGAAAGCCTACCGAACGCTGCAGCCTTTAACGCACTGGTCAGTTGCCCCCCCCCCCATCCCCCTCGTGTTTAGTGATTTCAAAGGTGGGTGGGGAGAAGTACTTGGGGAGCGAAAGCATCTGAGCTTGAGAGCTCATTCATCTTCTGGTTTTGTGCCTTTGTTGCTGTGTGCAGAGGAAGAGAATAGTAGTGCTTTCGGACTGACGCTGGATTTGCATGGAGATTTCTTCCGTGCCTCCGGCTGAAGTGTGCTGTCCTCAGAAAGTGTTTGAGGCACTGCAAGAGAATTTACTACATAGTTTTTAAAGGGCTTACTGATATTTTGCCCAAGATAATAAAAGCCAGAGAGGGCATCAGGCTCTATGTTATTGAATAATAGCTGACATTGTGTACCTGGCAGTCCACTTGGCTAATTCAATCAACCACTTAACTCCAGACTAGATAAATTAGCGTGTGAGCTCATTTTTATTTCTCTATTTTTTTTGGGTCCCGATATAATAGTTGAGCGAGTTCAATGACCCAGATTCCGTTCAGCTAGTCAAGGAGGCTCAGAGTGGTGTTACATAACGCGTTGCTCAAATTCCCCCCTGGTCAGTGACTACACTGGGAGTCAGGAAAGGAATTAGACACAAAAAGCGGTTTGCTGGCCTGCTGTTTAATAGGAGTAGTGGATTGGTTCCAAATGCCAGGGCAGCACCTAACGTTTTAATTCTGTCGATGCCCTTTCTCACAAAGAATCTGCAGCGTGTGCTGGCTGCCACTCTGATCTCAACAGTCAGGGATTTTTTTTGCTCTCTTAACTAATGAATGTTTACTTTTAAATCATACTGATCACGCTTGTGCAGAAAAGAAATGGGGAATATTTATGTTATGAGACTAATGTGAGGTTAATTACAGTGGTTGTCGGAATTCAAACACCAGCCTTCGTCTGAGCTACAGCTTGGAAAGAAATGTCTCTGCATATAAAGACAGATGATATCTGAAATGTCTTCTTTTGAATTACTACGCCTTTATACTGTACAAATAACAATGTTTGATGTCAGTAATGGGTCAGATCAGTTGGTCTTAAATGAAGCCTCGCTTTGTGCATGGTGGTGGTAAAGTAGTTGAGGAATTCATTAAATGTGAACAATCCTATGTCGGAAAAAAAGGGACAGATTGTTTTCTCCCTGTGCAGTGCAGGGTTACTTAATGTCACTCCCATCCGTGGCACTCGGAATGCCTGACCGGAAAAACCTGCTGATGGAGTCGCTGCAGCCGCTTGCCCTCGCCTGTGTGCAAGCTGAGGTCGCCAGGGAAAGTGATCCCTCAAATTAGAGACTGTCCCTTTAATGTCCACACCGGCCACCTGTTGTCGTGGCTACATGAAAATGGACACCTTAGCAGCAGCCCTGTGCCATGGCAACCACCTCTCATATTCAGTTGTCTTACTGTACCAAAGACTCGGCATAGTGTTACACACACACAAATGCAGTGGGCTCGCTGACCCAGGAATGCAATGCAGACGAAAGACAGGAAAACAATTGAAAC
>JASCQY010000388.1:15782067-15796681 GCA_030264315.1 Sardinella tawilis
TCCTCTTTTGCTTAAAATACAAGGGTTCTAAGAATGACCATCCCCATTCTTCCCTGCATAGCAGCACTCCTTCCTGTGTATAGTCCTCCCGTTCCTCTTTTGCTTAAAATACAAGGGTTCTAAGAATGACCATCCCCATTCTTCCCTGCATAGCAGCACTCCTTCCTGTCGTGCATGCACCTCGAAAAAGAGGATAAGTTACTTCCTCCTATATTTTTCCAGTCCAGTCTTGACAACTAACGAGACTCATCAAATCAAAACGGAAACTAAACATAAACACACACACACACACACACACACACACACACACACACACACACACACACACACACCAATATATAACTAGCAAAATAACATTTAGACTGGCATGGTTATAGCGAAAATGTATTCCACTCAATGACCCTGACTTGTTGAAATTTCTGCTAGCTTCCTGGCCAACACAAGTGAGAACAGCCACACAATGCATCAGTTTGTTGTGCTGTTTCAGGTTGTGAGGGTCGAAACCCCCACGTAGGACACACCAGAAGTCTCCAAAAACACTGCTGAGCGAATTAAATAGTTCATAAGCTGTTCTAATAGCCATTTTATCTTCTTATCCATATAAGCACCTTGGAATGTTGATATGTAGCTATGTAATAAGCTAGCACATGTGCTCCTTCACTTTTGAGAACCCACACTCATTTACCAATGACATTGCCTGTACATAAGATTGGCTGTGAAATCGACCAATCGTATTAATGGAGGCAGCTGTAGACTTGTGCCGCCTGTAAAGGTAGGCTAATGTTACATAGCTAAAAGGATAGCTACTTACCAAGGAACTTTGAGCCTCCTCTGATTTCTCCATCCCTCTACCAGCCGTCTGACAGTGTACACAATTAGCACAAAAGTATCAAGATCACCACTAACTTGTTCAGATAAAACTCACAGATCGCATTAGGCAATGATTGAATGGACGACTCTGCCGGTCACCCATCATATGCAGACACTGGTGGTGTGACCTAGACAGCAGTTTCACTTCCGGCTGTGATGCATTTTGGGGCATGTCCTTCAATAACAAAGTGGTGTTGATTTGCCTTGTTTCCAAAGCAATGATAGCAATGAAACTATTATAATGTACTGAGGTGTCCAGGCCGATGCAACATTTCCCAAGTGCATCGTATTATTTCCTTTCGTTTCAGTTGATTTACACACTCACTGTAACAGAGTGATAATGTCACAAAACAGTTACATTTTTCATATGATTGTTATCGTGTAACAATTAGGTAGGTATTGTTGTAGTAGACTTTGGATGACATCTTTCACTGCCGGGTAGAAATACCAGTCTTGGACAATATTTTGACAGCACAGTGTGAGTCTCCCGTGTGCTGATGCTGAAACTTCCACATGTTCAGTTTTTGGAACCTGCCCTTTTACCTTGCTGACTAGCTTCTTCCGGTTGGAGACGTGGCTTAGAGGCGCTGCCATATTGAGCTGCGGATAAGCAGTCGAGGGAGAAGAACCGCAGATATTTTTCTGTAGTTTCCAGAGAAGTTGAGTAGAATTCAAAAGAGACCTACGACATCGGACATTTTATATCATAAGAGACACATACACGGAAAATGGTGAGCAAATTTCGCTGTATTTATGTTGAGCGTATAGCTGAAATATGTTCCGGTCTTCAGCTATAACGCCAACGAAGTAGCTAGCTAACACCTGCTATCGCTTAATTATAGGCTATTTTATAACGAATAACTGAGCACAGCTTTTAGCATATTCATGGGATGACAGTAGTGTTGTGTAAGCCCGAGAGTGCATGCAAAACCATTGTACGTCATGCGCTTTACATGCTATTATTATGAGTTTCTTGAGGAGTACACAGGGTTTTGTTCAGCTAACGTCAGCTGTCCGTTCAGTGCGGGTGTCACGTCTGTTCTAATAAACCGCAGTCGTAGGCCTCCGCTACAAAGCTAACCGCATCCCAGTATATCTGTGTTCACAGTCAGAATCTTGTCATCATGGTGCAATATTGCTACGTTGAAAGGACCATATAACTTAAACAGTTATGGCTTTCTTTTGACAATGTTTGAGGAAAGGAGTCTGTGAACTTGTGAGCTAGTTAGCATAGCTGGCTAAGTCGTCTAGCTGGGCTAACGCTACTTAGCTAGCTTTAAAAGTGTTACCCACAAAAATTGTCCGCATCTCCCAAGATGGGCTGTAATGTAAATCTCATACATTAATGTTATTACGTACAAAACCGACAAATACTGTTCTTTCTTTGTCTTTCTTTTATGCTGTCTTACAAAGATTGCATACAAGACATCTTACATGAAATGTCAATTTGGGAAGGAACCCAAGCTACCTTAAATTGTACCAAATAGCTGCTACATAGTGCCTAGTTCTGGAACGTCATGTTCAGATTTTCATTGAACGTCTTTGTTGTAGTGAGATAGAGTGTTGAGTTGTATGTCTGTCTTCGGAATATAAATCTTTATGTGTCCCACCTTTGCATACCGAGGTGGTGTAGTCTGTTGAAAGTTGTCCTGCTTCTCCTCCTAGTTTTGATGATGACCTACAAACACTATGGCTTGTCACCTTTTGCTGTCACGTTTTTGTAGTATAATTTTGTAGATGAACATGAGATACAAAATCACCCACATAACGTAGATTTTATGTTACCATGTTCGTACAATACTATGTCTGTTGGTGTTGAAAGACAAGATAAGTAAGCCTAACCCTAAATGGACTGGAATCCTCGTCTAGTTTCTGTTCATTTTTGGAAGGACTGACTGATATCCACCCAAGAAAAAATTGAGCATTTGACCTGATCGAAAGAATACAAAAAAAATCATGGTTAACGCATGACTTATCAAAATGAAGATTTGGTTAAATATGTTGTTACAGCAGTTTCGACAGTGTGTTTCAAAAGGGAGAGTGGACCTTTGCTGACTCCATCTGCATGCCTGAGCAGAATCATACTAATCGAATGAATATGCAAAGCCTACCTCCAGTGCTACAAACTGAAACGCAAAAAGTCAATTTTCATCATTTCATAATGCGCACAATGAAAACGGCAAGTAAACAAGTTTAAAGGAATTAGCAAGCATATTTGGTAATGACAATAGTATCTTAAGAGAAAACTAAATAAAATATTAGCCTTTTGAGAATCCCATGTTGACCTGTTGACAGAAATGTAGTTTAATGGCATAGACCTGTGATCAAGGAGATTGCAGTCATTGTGAGAAAAAAAATGGTAGAGCCATGGTAAGAATTCAGAGGCTTGCTCTAAATGTTTATTTAGCATAGATTTCTTTTGTAAGTGAATATTTTTTGGAGAGAGGATAGAAGAACAAGAAGCCTTTCATTTCTTTTCAGTAATAAGCACATTAATGAGCTGATTGAATCGTAATGTTTTCAGCTTTACCCAATTTATCTCTTCTAATCGCATCTACAGTACGGGAGAGCATGAAATGAGGGACTAATCTGTGTGTTTCAGATGATTGCTGCCTCTGCTGTTTAATTTGTATGTTG
The DNA here is from genome assembly GCA_030264315.1 of Sardinella tawilis. Lineage (NCBI taxonomy): Eukaryota > Metazoa > Chordata > Actinopteri > Clupeiformes > Clupeidae > Sardinella > Sardinella tawilis. The sequence goes on from JASCQY010000388.1 coordinate 15,785,575, forward strand.
GAATTTTTGCAAAGCGTCATTGCATTGTATTGATGCAGTGCGTCTGGAACCTCAACAGAAAGCTACATTTGGCTTACATTTTGAAAAAATTGCAATGTGTCTAATGGATTTTTGTTAGTGTCACAGGAGTCAGCAGTTTTGCTAAATTGCACAAGTAACAGGCTAACTGCTCAGAGACAATTTCCCATTTTCCACCATTTTGTCATGTTGGCACTTTCTTCCTTTTCCCAGGTGCTGTTGGCAGCGGCGGTGTGCACCAAGGCTGGCAAGGCCATCGTGTCACGTCAGTTTGTGGAGATGACGCGGACCAGGGTGGAGGGGCTGCTCGCCGCCTTCCCCAAGCTGATGAACACGGGCAAGCAGCACACGTTTGTGGAGACAGAGAGCGTGCGGTACGTCTACCAGCCCCTGGAGAAGCTCTACATGGTTCTCATCACCACCAAGAACAGCAACATCCTAGAGGACCTGGAAACACTGCGGCTCTTCTCACGTGTGGTAAGACAGGAAGACGCCCTGACGTTGCATTTTGCATCATGGCATTGCAGAGGCACAAAAAAATTGTGATGTCTTAAATAGCCAACATATAGTAAAAACATATAGTAAAAGTAATGTGTGGAGGTCACTTTGGGCAAAAAAAATCTGAAAAACACTAACATCTTTAGGTACATACTTTTTACAAGTTTCGCAGACACCAGAGTGATGTGAATGTGATGCAGAGTGTCACAGAAACCAAAGTGATGTGTGAGAACATTGTGTTATCGCTGTCTGTTCTTTAAAGCTCAAGGGAGCTCTTGAGCTAGTTCACTTTTAAGGTCTTGTTTAAAAATGAGATGAGACCTTACTGTTTGAGCACTTTTACCCTGTTTTATATGGATGTTAATCCAGCCTTATGCCCCATAATACTGTTAATGTTACTAGACAAGTAGAAGCAGTTTCTTTGAGAGGCGGCAACACTTCAGGCAGATGCATCTGACCCCCAGCCATAGGCATTCATTCACTCCACAGATACTTTCTGCTTAGTTGAGTTTCCACAAATGATAAGAAGTTTTGCCAGGCTGCTCTCATCAGCAAACATGACATCCATCAGCAGCAAATAAGCTCATCGTCCAGTGGTATAATAAACTAAACACACAACAAAACATAGCTACTATGGTACTTATTGTTGACCATTTAGTAACTAAAAGACTAGCTTTGGTGAAATACAACAAGTGTGGAAAAAAAGGTTCTGGCAGCTCGGGCTGTGCAATTAATCGAATTTTGATCGTGATTACAATTTTTGGTTGAAACAATCTCCAAACTGCAATAATCAAGTTGAAACAATTTATTTGGCATATAGTTGGCTGAGAGATTTTCTGAAACAGACATGCATTCACAATTTAATCCATCCCTGAAAACATTCAGTGATATGCACCCTACGAGCACAGCTGGATACATATTTTTTCATTATTTCCAATAAGAACATCTTCCATTCAAAACCTTTTGAATATTTTTCTCAGTTCTGTGTTTTTTGGAGAGAAATGCTGAACGCATTATGCTTTCAAAAACTGAAAAAATAATTGTTTGAATAGTCATGATTTCAATATTCACCAAAATAATGGTGATTATTTTTTGTTCCATAATCGAGCAGCCCTACTGGCAGCACATATAAATTCCTATCTGCAGGAAGGAAGTGTGACTAAGATTAAGGCAAGATTTCCAATAGCAAAAGGCCACACTATGGTTGCTCGGGGTCATTCCATACTGCTTAATTAAACTGTGTGTGTGTGTGTGTGTGTGTGTGTGCGTGCGTGCGTGCGTGCACGCGCTAAAATGTCAATTTCCTGCTAGGCTTGATCCAAGCAAGCATCAGTACTGGCTGTATGGGCTATTACACTATGCTGGCAGAGTGCATGCGTCAACACACTGCAAAGAATGGGATATGCTCTAAATGTCATAGGAAACATGAAAATATGTGACCGTTCTAAACATATGGGTGTTTAAGGTAACAAGTCAAGTTATAAAGACTTATAAGTTACTTATAACTTAGTAATGCCTTATAAGTACCGTCATTTGAATGTATAAACAGTTAAGAACACTAACGCCATTAGTTATAGGACTTTATGAATGCATTATAATCCTTTACTGTATTTTGTGTTTATAATGCTTTATGGATAGAGACTTTAAGTAAAGTGTTGCTCGGCAGGCTAGCCCTCCTAGTGCCTTCAGCCAATTTTATTTACCTCCAGAAACTGAGTCAGGGAGCGAGCATTAAGTTTGCGTTTGCTCCGTCCATGATATGAGATGGCCGTTGAATTCAAACAATGCCTTCCAGCGCGTAACATAAATTATGTCACGGCCAAACAGTAGCAATTGGTTGAAGTCACAACCAATATATATTATTATTGATATATTTAAACTTTTCCATTGTGTCGTCTACTCTCTTGGTGTGACTACTTGTCTCTTTTGCAAAACAAACAAACAAACAAACAAGCAATTGGTGATATAGCGGAGATTATTTTCCATCTGTATCTCTCTTATCCTTCTTTGTTCCCTGCTCACGCAAAATCCATCTGTAAATTTGGCTGCTACAGCAAGTGACTGACCGTTCACCTCATGTGCTTTTAGATTCCTGAGTACTGTCGTGTGCTTGAGGAAAGTGAGATCTCGGAGCACTGCTTTGACCTCATCTTTGCCTTCGACGAGATCGTGGCCCTTGGTTACCGGGAGAACGTCAACCTGGCACAGATCCGCACATTTACCGAGATGGACTCGCACGAGGAGAAGGTGTTCCGCGCTGTCCGAGAGGTGAGGAGTTCTTGAGCGATTTTGTTCTCGAGTATGTAAGGTAGTAAATGTACTCTGCTGCAAACTAAAGACTTTAGCATTGCACTAAAAGCCCTAAAGAAAGTCCTCTAAAATCACCTCAGTGATTGTGATTTGTCACATGTATACAGTTACAACATTAATAACTAATCTCAGGACACGCTTCAGCCAAAAAAAGCATGTTCTGTTGGAGTCATTGCCCCATCAAAGATGCTACAGTGGTTAATACATTTTGTTGTGACAGTTGAAATGACTGAGAGTTGGATCTGTACATTTTGAGGACTATTAACTAATACAATGGTTAAGATTGTTGCTGTGGCTCGCCCCATGTTCCACTGCACCTATGCAGCCATTTTTAAGGTGGGGGAGGTTGCTACAGCAACAACCGAAAATTCTCGAAACAGCAGCATGTATGAAAATATCAATCTTTAACCATTATATTCCATAATAAACAATCTGAAAGCAAGGCTTTATGTGTAAAAAAACGAACCGATCCTTTTGCAGTGGTTTGCATGTTCAAGGAGCAGGTTCATTCAAAGCCTGGTGTTCCTGTCCTGTCCCCTCCCACTCTACCTGGTGTATATCTTAAGCTGACTGAAACAAGAGATAGGCGTTGGCTGTATGATTGTGTTACATGTTTTTTTTTTTTTTGGTTGTACTTTGAAAGAACAGTTTTACTCCATAGAAAAATGCACCGTCAGAATAGTTGCACCAACTGACTCTATCTGTATACCAGTGATTCAAATTGTAATAAGTGATGGGCTGAGATGTGTTTTGTGGGTTGATTTATTACCTGCATTGTTTGACACCAAACATGCCATTGTTGTGTAAGGTCAGACTTGACCACAGTGTTACCATACTCCTTTGCTAAAAATTGTGCCATTAGTGGCCACACTGCGTGAACAACTAGATATCCTGAGTAAGACCAAGGCCTTGCACTAGAACTGTAAGCTGGGATCCTCTCAGGTCTAGGCTACTTCTATATAGACATACTTTGACCTGGAAGTAGGTCTCCTCCTCCGTGGAGGCCATTTTCTCTGCCTGTGGTATTGGTGCTACCATGATAAGAAAGGCATTTGCAAAAAGCTCCATCTCGCATGATCATTAACAGGTTAACAACTGGCGTTGTATCTGCGATTCTCTATTCTAATGAAGCTCCTGCCTGAACTTGAATCCTCACTGAACAAAATAGTTTGAGTTTGTTAGAAATGGGACCCTGTTACTGGTATTTAATGCAGTCTTTCTTAGTTGAAAAAGCTACACTGGTTGAACAGGGTTTCCCTGATATTACATATCATATGAAACTGCACAACATGCCCTTTCCAATGAAAACAGTCACTAGTCACTAGTCTCGGATGCCGACTCTGATAACCCAACCCCTCTCACCACCACCACCACCTTGACCAACTCATTTTCTGCGGGAAACACGAAGTACACGAAGAAGATATCGTCCTAAAGATAGACAAGGACACGTTTTCATGGTCAGCATTAAGATCAGGAAAATGAGCACTAACAACTGGCATAATGGTCTTCTGTCATCTCCCACCAACCCAATCTAGACTCAAGAGCGTGAGGCCAAAGCAGAGATGCGCAGGAAGGCAAAGGAGCTGCAGCAGGCCAGGCGGGACGCGGAACGTGCCGGAAAGAAGTCACCAGGCTTCGGCGGCTTCGGCAGCTCCGGCATTAGCAGCGGTAACTCTGCTGCTGTCATCCAGGACACCCTCATTGAGCCTGAGAAGCCCAAGCCTGCCCCAGTCTCTGTCAGGTAGCCTCTCGCATTTCTGTTGTTGTTGTTGTTGTGGTTGTTGTTGTTTGTTGTTGTTGTTGTTGTTTGTTGTTGTTGTGGTTGTTGTTGTTGTTGTTGTTCTTTGGTGCACCTTCATATTCTTGTTACATGTTTGTGCTCAGTCCTTCAAGGTTCGGGTCACATCACCATATTTATATTGTTCTTAGGACCTGCATAATTGTGTCTGTGTACCTTAGGTGTGCTCATCTGGGTGTGTGTGTGTGTGTGTGTGTGTGTGTGTGGGGTCCCTCAGGCCCAGCGGCCCCAGTAAGGCCATGAAGTTGGGCGCCAGAGGAAAGGAGGTGGACGACTTTGTGGACAAGCTCAAATCAGAGGGCGAGAACATCAACCTGCCCAGCACAGGGAAACGACCCTCAGAGGTCTCCAAAGTGCTGCCTCCTCCCGTCAACACAGAGAGGTAGGAAGATGACACACCCAGCACTGACATTCATCTCGACACTTGAGTACGAGGAACTGAAGGAGAAAATGTTACGCACACGTTGCAAGGAAGTTGCTGTGGTGGTGGGCGGTTTTCATTCATGGAATGGGTCTTGTCTATTTCCATTGAAGTGTGTGTGTGTGTGTGTAGGGGTGTTCGTAATGAGTCCTTTGCTAAATTTTCATTTTCAATTTCCAAATTACATACATGCTTATGTAGGTGTATTGATACAACGGAAAAAAAACAAGATGTTGTTAATTAATCATAGTCATTTTACAAATTTAGTATTAGTATTGAGTCAGCAGTGAGTCAGTATTGAGTAAGAAGTGAATCAATTATATTTGGTTCTGTTTTGAGCAGACCTCACTGGACGTTTTGTATAGATAAAATGTTGCAAATAAAGCTTGTGTTGAATATATCAAATGTAAATTCTGAAATATCGCGTTGCACTACAGCACCTCCTAGTGTCTCAGAAGAAAAGGACAGCCAATAACTAGTTTATATTTTGGGTTGGCAGCCAGTTGCCATCAAGGGTCATGTGTTTCCCAATGAAGTGTTTATCATGACTAGACAGTAATAAGGAGATGTGAGGCTTGAGTGAATTTTTAATATTTTGTAAAGTGTGTCCATCTGGGTAGAGTAAGACCTAGTTTCTTTGCTTATTCCCAGTAAGAAAGGGACCAATTATCTCCATTTGCCTCCACCTCACAATGTGCATTTCTCTTTTTCCCTCACTAGTGTGCATTTGAGAGTGGAGGAGAAGATCAGCCTGACGTGCGGCCGAGACGGGGGCCTCCAGAACATGGAAATCCTGGGCATGGTCACCCTCCGGGTGGCTGACGACAAGAACGGCCGCATCAGGATAGTCTTGAACAACAACGACAAGAGAGGAGTACAGCTGCAGGTGAGCAGTCTGCAAACAGGTCCCCCAAGATAAAAGATATTAAGTATATTAAAGCCACAAGTACACATATATACAGTAGATTAGATGTGTTTCATTGCAGTTGCAATGGCTTTATCATTGTCTTCCAAAAGAAAATGTAGATATTGACATTAGTGGCACAATAGTCTTTGAACAAAATGTATCACTTCTCAATGCATCTTAATTTTTGATTGTAGTTGTGTGTCATTTAGTTTGGTTTGGATTCAGCTCCTAAGTGCAACAATATACCACTCCCCCCTTTTCCAGACTCATCCCAATGTGGATAAGAAGCTCTTCACATCGGAGGCTATCATTGGTCTGAAAAACCCAGACAAGTCCTTCCCCCTGAACAGTGATGTTGGCGTGCTGAAATGGAGGCTACAAACCACAGACGAGTCTCTCATACCACTAACAAGTACGTAAAAAGAAGCATATGTTCCCGTGAGGAACAGTCTTGCGTTGGTGCTCAAGTGCATCTGTTGTTAATTTAACATTTTCTTTCATGTAGTACATTTTCGCTGCTTTGTCTGTGTTTGTGTTATGGTTCACCAAAGATGTTTGTTAAAATTGTTAAGATTTCAACAATAGTTAGACTTAGAAAGAAAACAGGTATTTCAAAACCGGGAAAAATAAAACTTGAATTGGGCAAAAGAAGACTGCCCATAAATCTGAAATGCTGCTACAAGGTGACGTATTTATGTTCTGTCCACAGTAAACTGCTGGCCTTCAGAAAGTGGCACAGGATGTGATGTCAACATTGAGTACGAGCTGCAGGAAGAAGCCCTGGAGCTGGAGCTCAACGATGTAGTCATCACCATTCCCATCCCGTAAGTTCTAAATTAATCACTTTTAAGGCAGATAAATAGATATGTTTGTTTATTACATCTGATTTAATGCAGATCAGTGTTTAACCATTAACCATTTTTTTTTGCAGGTCTGGAGTGGGTGCACCTGTGATTGGAGACCTTGATGGGGAATACCGCCATGACAGCCGACGGAACGTTCTGGAATGGTGTCTGCCGGTGGTGGATGTCAAGAACAAGACGGGCAGCCTTGAGTTCAGCATAGCGGGCCAGCCAAATGACTTCTTCCCTGTCACTGTTTCATTTGTTTCTAAGAGCAACTATTGTGACATACAGGTAAACCCTTCAGAGAGAATCTCTTCACATTTGTAGTTTTATTACATTGGCATTTTAATGCAAGAATCATTAGCTAAAATTTAAATTGTTTTGCCTTTCTCTCTGTTTCTTGCCAGGTCAACAAAGTGAATCAAGTTGACGGAGACACCCCAGTTAGGTTCTCTACAGAAACCTCTTTTGTTGTCGACAAATATGAGATATTGTAAAGGAACATCCGTGTAAAGAAAACAACCACCATAGAAAAAAAGAAAACAAGATCATTGGATATGGAAATGTATAAAAAAAAAACACAAAACAGAGCTACAAATCGGAAAAGGTTCATACTGACCTGTTTCTTCAACAGCAGTCTAATAACAGGACACCCTTTTCAAAAACAAAGCCCTTCTGACCTTGGTTTGCGATAATTGCTGTATTTGTACCTTTATAAGAGAGTGACAACACACGTCTCCAAAGGGATCTTTAAGTGTATAATAAGAGACTGGCAAGGCTGGGCAGTGGGAGTTGAAGGAGGATGTTTGAAGCGGCCACACATTTGGTCGAGGAGGGCCAAGAGGAGTGGGGAAGGGTCGTCACAAGTCTTCACTTCTCAAAACTAGGGTCTCAACAACAGACCCGTCGGTCGGCCGAAGTGGGTGGGAGTGGGGTTGGCATTGAATGAGTGTACGTATTTTTTTTTTTCTTCCATTTTTTTTTTTCTTTTTTTGCCTGTAATGTTTTCAGCTTTTAGTATGTGTAAACATACACACAGACACACGCACACATACACACAGACACATGCAAAAGCTGGTCTTCAAAATTTGAAGTGACAATGTTGTCTTATAAAACACTAGATTTGAAAAAAAAAAAATCACTGGTACTCAGGCCAGGAAGTACTTCATTATTTCCCCTTGGGTGGAGTTTTGACTGAAACTTTGAAGGACCATACTATACCAGAGACAGAACTGAGCAGATTCTCTCTCTCTCTCTCACTCTCCATTTTTGTCTTGTCTTTGTTACTGCCTTTTTTTTGTTTTAATCTGTAATCACATTCAAGAAAAGTGTATCTTCTCTTTTCGACCTCAGTACTTGGCGGTACTGTGTTTGTGGTCATCGGAAACCAGGCACACTTGATTCCCTGGCAGTGTAAGATTCTACTTGCCTCATTTCCAGACATTGTTACAGTTTCTTCTTCTAGGTCTAACTTGAGACACGTGGGCAATGCTTGCAGTGAATTATATCCAGAGCATCAAGATTTTTTTTTTTTCTGAATGAAAGAATGAACTGATGCAGATCTACAGACCCTTTAGGCTTTTATGGACTGTCCATCTGCCTGTCTCTCACTGACCAGCTGGGAATCGATGCCATAGAGACTTAGCCAGCACAGCCGAGTTGTATGTTGTGGAATTTCTGTGGCAGACTGTAGTCGAATCACCTGACCCCCCACCCCACCCTGGCATGTCGCCTCATGTACCGTCACATTGAGTACACCACTGGCCTAGGAGATGAGTTTTTATCGTCTGACATCTCTGCCGGCTACTGGGATCGTTCCCACCCTCTACCCTAATGCCTCCCCTACCCCGGCCCCTTCTCTGAAAAAACCCACCCTTCATGTTGAATGCCAGATTTACTCATGTCTCTGTTTAAAAATGACCAATGTTTTTTGTTTTGTTTTGTTTTGTTTTTGTTTTCATTTTTGCCTTGATTCTCTAAATAGTGTGAAGAGGGAATAGGTATTTACATGTCTGTTTTTTTTTTCTGTCTGTTTGTATCAGAGTTTTGTCTCAATCACATTGTGGGTGTGGGAGATGGAAATTAAAAAGATTTTGTAACCCTGTAAAATATGAACTGAGGCATAATTACAAATGACATTCCAATGTAAACTTAAAAGAGAAAAAAAAACAAGATTAAAGTGTACAAAAGGCCCCAGTGAAATGATCATACTGTCTTTCTGTGTTTGTATTAGAAAACACATTCTGAAAGTTCTGAAATGTAACATTAGCATTACTGTGAAAGTAATTTAAAAGTAAGAGCCAAGATCGTATGCTATGACAATAGTAATGTTATGACAAAAGCATGGCTAATGTGTTGTACTGTGCTACTGAGGATTACGTTGATAAGATCTCAGGACTTTGGTTCACGGCATCTACAGCAGAACTTTCAACGTCTGTCTGTCCTCCTACCGAGACAGTCTGAATCCCAGTGTTCCTCCTAAGCCCTAAACCTTCACCCTTCAACAAACGTGACGCACTTCATGATTGTTTTGTTTTTGCTTTTTTTTAATTTTGTGCCAGTTTAGCCTTTGAGGGTTTAGTGCTTACAATTTCGCTCATTGTAATTGGGCCGTGGCCATCTTCAAGCAGACTTTGGCTTGTCTGCTGAGTTCTACCTAAAGGCCCACAGTCCTGCCGACTTAACTTGCAATTGTAACGCCTGCCGCTGTGTGTGCCAGGTAGACCAGGTCAGGGTGGCAGCTCAGTAATGCAGGGCTCTGTTCTAGGTAGGAATTCAGCAGTCTCAGCCAGCCCTGTTAGAATAGTCTGAAAACTGTCTTGTGAAGGGATCTAGACGTCTTACAACTGAACTAAATGCCACAAGTGCTCTGTCCGGCCTTCGAGGGGATACTTAATGGACCGTCTCGTTAATGTCCCATCATCATTAACTCACATCAGTAATGGCACATTGGGTCATTTTTCCATGAATTGTCATGGTCTAGACTTGAGAGATCCGTTTTTGGATTTGTAAACGCACACCTTATGAGGTGCGTACAACGGTTCACTACTTCAAGTCAAAAAATAAAGTTGTTGTCACACACTCAGAACTTCATGCACATTTATTAGACCAACGTTTCGGCTTACGCCTTCATCAGGGTCTTTTTTGGTCTAATAAATGTCCATGAAGTTCTGAGTGTGCGACAACAACTTTATTTTTTGACTAGACTTGAGAGATGAAATTAATACAGGTTTAACAACTCCATCTTCAGCTATGTCCTTTTCTGTCCTATTTCTTCCTATAGAGATTTGTCATCTACACTGTGACAATGTGGAGGAGGCTGTAAGGAAACCAATCTGTTCCATGGCCCAAATCCGATTATTTTTTTAACGCTTTGAACTCTGTCTAGGGAATATTTGGGATCGAGACAGACGAAGGAATCGAGACGGGGACCCCAGCATTTTGTAAAATGATAATGCATTATCTCGCAGTATATCATCATGGGTTATGGGGACATCCTGAGTGCTCTTTCATGTAGTCTAAACAAACGTTGTCATGGGGGTGGTAAAACAGGGGCCTGCATAGGCGGCAGGGAATGGCCTTATTTGGCTTAGGGAGGGTTTTAAGAGTGGGTGTGTGTTTCCTTTGGATTCTCCCCTGCACTGAATGAACAGATGTACAGTTCAGTATACACAAGACCTCTCAGGCTAGGAGAAGGCACATGGACTCACCAAAAAAAGTTGCTGGTTAAACTCTGCAGGTCTTTAAACAGCCTTTAATTTCTTGTTGAGCTCACAGTGGGAGACATCATCAGACATGTGAATGTTTTTTCTCTCTTTCTATTTTTTTTTTCCTTCTGTGGGACAGAATAGGATGAGGTAATTTGGACTGGCAGAAAAGACAAATGGAATGCTGTGTCAGTTTACTGGAGCTAACAGGCGATAACTTCAGGGAACCACAATCACACTAACAGCACTTTGGCAGCCTTCAAGGATCTACAGGATGGCACAGAAAAGGGTTCGGTTCCAGGTAAGGTGACCTCAGTAACAGTAAGGCTGTAAAGGTGATTCACTACCAGTATAATTTAAGTGTAATTGTGTTTGTCGTGAATACTTCCTTGGAAGAGGTATGTGCTGCTATTTATTTTTAAAAGTCTCCCATCAACCGAAGGGGAGAAATATTTGCCCAGCAATTGATCTGAGTATTCTGTTAGTAGAAGTACCCAGCCTGTCATAAAGAACCCATTCACAAGCCGGTATGAACTCTCTCTCTCTCTCTTTCTCTCTCTCTCTCTCTCTCTCTCTCTCTCTCTCTCTCTCTCTCTTTCTTTC
>JASCQY010000388.1:15796781-15809957 GCA_030264315.1 Sardinella tawilis
CTCTCTCTCTCTCTCTCTCTCTCTCTCTCTCTCTCTCTCTCTCTCTCTCTCTCTCTCTCTCTTTCTTTCTCCCTCCCCTCTTTCTCTTTTCTCTGTCTCTTTCTCCCTCTCAGAAAAGGAGAGAATTATTCTCAAACCAAGCTTCAAATTCAAAATTTATTCGCAGCAATTATTTATGAAAATTGCCTGTGTGGTGTCAGCCTACAAAATGTCTTGTTATTACAAAAAATGTCTATCAAAAAATACAGGATAACGCAGAAAGATTCTCCATAGATTGAATAGTCCTAACATCCATTATCTTCTATAAACTATGATAGGGACAATTGCCTTGTTCTTGAACAGTTAGTGTCAGTATCAGATGGTGACTTGAAAGATGTTTTAAAGTTGACCAGTAGAGGTCTTCATTGTTGCATTAATGCTCTTCTCCATGTCTATCCTTCATGTATTTCACAAAAGTTTATTTAAGGAAGGCCGATCTAAAACTCTGAAGTATGTGTCCTCTTCAATATGAGGTGTTACATGTAATATACATTTAAATTAATTATTTAAGTTAATTTGATTTAATTTACATTCACACATGCACCATCATTGCGTTATTTTCCTTACAGCTTCACGCTGTGTGTGGTGCCAATTAGCTCCAGCTCCGACCTGTAAGAAAATTCCAAGCACCTCAGACAATCATTTCCCCTCGCCTGTACCTGGCTTTCATGTCTTTTAACGAGAGCCTCCGCTCTTTTATTCCCCCCGCAGTGCGCGCAAGGGAGCTGGCAGGTTGAAATTAAGACGCCTTGGGTTAAATGGCTTCTCTGTGAGATGAAAGCTAAGATATTTTGAGTGCTTAGCCTCCTAACCTGTCCTTTCATTAGAAGAATGCTTCTGCGCGTCCGCACAGCTGGAGGAGGAAGCGTTGCAACTCCAGTTGTGCTGTTCTGAGATTTTGAATTCTAAATTCTGAACTTCAGACAGTCAGTCTGTTCTTGTTACTACTTCAGCAGTACTCTGTTCAAAACAACACTGAAGTGCTTTGCTAAGGCACCTGAGGTGGAATTCATTTCAAAGTCTGGTTTGGATCTTTGGTTCAGTGCATCTTTTTTATGTAGGCTATTTACCTGCCCTTGTGTGTGCCAGGACTGCTAAAGAATATTAACATTACAGGATTTAAATTGTTCAGGTAGTGTCTGAATTCAGGCTTGATCCAGGCTATTTAAAATGGCAATTCGCCTATGTATGATGTCTTCAAAATGTCTATTCTCAGGCACAGATATGTTTCTTCATTTTCAGGCCTGGCATTAAAATGGAGATTTTGGACCAGTCTCTGTGAATTCAGTGTCAGACACCAAGAGTGACTGGCAGCTTACAGTAGCAGGTGAATTTCAGGTCAGACAGTGGACTCAATAGAAAATTACAGTGGGATAAAAATAGAAAAGCGATAAAAACAGGTAGAAAAATGATCTGCTGTCGATCTTGTTTAATAACACAGTAATGAGTTCTGGTTGGTTGTTGTTGCCAATGTGGAGTGCTTCGCTCCAGCTGATCCCCACCAAAAATTGACCACTTAGTACATCCCACGCACCATGCGCTGCAGACAGCAGTGGGTGGAACATCCCATAACTCACTCGGCAAAAGGGGTGTGCCGGGGGTTTTGTTTGGGTCTGTTTGGGGCATTTTATACGTGGCAAGAGCGGCGTAACACATTAGGGTAAGCGCACCAAGCCCAGGACAGACCAAATCTATTACAGGCAGCCCTGGCTACCCATCCAAGAGCAACAGCAGTCAGTTATTTCCCCTTTCAGACGGAAAAAAGTCGTTTCACAGTGTTCTTTGGCCAGAGCCAACAGTCTCTCCTCATGACACTCAATGTGTCACCAGGCAATCTGGTTTTAATTGTGAAGCAGCGCTTTTTATTGGGCATTTTTTACTTAATTGAATATAATCTGGTGTTTTAAGCGTTATATCCACCATGGCTTACCACGCTGTGTATTTCAAATGTTTCCATCCAAGCTCTGAAACACAGCGGCGTTTGAAATATATCTGAAAAGTAGTGAGCTTGAATGCTCACAACTCTGAACTTGACATTGGAACTGCAGTGAAGCAAGGAAAGACCTCTAGATGGCCACTATAGTGGATGTCCCCTGAAAGGTTCTCAACACCTGGGAAAGGCAGGGAGGGAAAAAAAATGTCTTTTCTTCAGCTTCTACCTCTTTCTGGCACAGAGTGGGTGTTCTCTTCCAGAGCCTGAACAAGTGAAGACCTCTTTCGTCGCAGCATAAAAGACTGCCTTGTGACTGCCCAGAGTGTGTGTCAGTAGAGTGTGTGTGTGTGTGTGTGTGTGTGTGTGTGTGTGCATGCGTGTCATTGAGGGAGATTGGAAAAGCTGAGGGGGTCAGAGAGGAAGAGAGGCAAAGAGAGAGAGAGAGCATGTTGAAATAGTCAGTGGTTACAATTAGAAAGAAGAGGAAGAAGGCAGCGCATACTTTCAAAAAGACAGAAAGAAAAGAAAAGAGAAGAGAAGAAAGAGGAGGGAGAGAGAGAGTGAGTGAGTGAAAAAGGGAGAGTGGGCGGAGGGAAAGTACGGAGAGAGAGAGAGAGAGAGAGAGGGCTGTGTCCCATCAACAGTCTACAGTGGCTGTCCTCATCCCTGTTCTGAAGTACGGCTTATGTGTGCTGGAGGAGAAGGCAGTTTTGTTTGGTATTAGCAGTGACTTTCCATTGGATTTCGGCTACTATTCAGCAGCCTCCCTGTTGTCTGGGATTTGGGCTCCCTATCTCCTAGTATGGCCAACACTGCACTGACTGACAGGGTCTGAGAGGAGCTGCTCACATCGCCAGCATCCATGACACAGGACTAAAGCCTGGGCAGGTTTGTGTTGGGCTCTCCCAGTGTGTGTGTGTGTGTGTGTGTGTGTGTGTGTGTGTGTGTGTGTTTTAGGCTGTGTTATTGTATCATGCTGTAGTTTATGTATGATCATAAAGCCAAAATGCACCTTTGGAATGTGTAGCATTCAAAGTAAACACTAGATGAAGACTTCTAGTAACAGTAGATGCAGTCAACAGCAATCAAACACTTCACAATCAAATCACAGAAGTCACTTACTGGCTTTTTGTGTTCATTTGTTCCTGTGCTTGCATAGCGTGCTTGTATGGTGTTTACATATTGATTCATCAGTTCCACTTGAATTAGCTCATGTCAAAAGAGAAATGAGACGGAGGGCCGAGTGACACACATTTTCCCTGCTGGCAGCGTCGGGGGGGGGGAACTGGACTACACACTGGACCTCTGAGGCCAGAGCGCAGCCTGGGAAGTATGTCCTGACCTCAGCCTCCACAAAAGAGTTATTGTCCCCACGGAGACAGCACTGCAGATCTGTGTGTGTGTGTGTGTGTGTGTGTGTGTGTGTGTGTGTGTGTGTGTGTGTGTGTTTGTGTGTCTTTTAGGGGGTCTCAGTACTAGAGTGAGCTGCACACTTTCTGTGTTCTGCCAATAATGACGTGCAGTAGGTCTCATCAGTGGACTTGGCCACTGACACAGTTATCTATAGGTCCCTGAGGGAGAGAGAGAGAGAATGATAGATAGATAGATAGATAGATAGATAGATAGATAGGTAGAGAGAGAGAGAGGGAGAGAGAGAGATAAAGAGATAGCAGATGAACAGCTTTGCCTCCCATCAGATTTCATTAAATAATATGCTAATGGTCTTCTCCAAGGGTTGGAACTAGCATTTAGTCTGTGAGTGAAGTGCTTGTCATGTGTGTCCATCACTGACTGACAGAGCAGCAGTCAGACGAGGTGACACACATGTTGAACATTGATAAGCCAAGTTACCCGCCGGCCGCTAAGCTCCTTTGAAGGGAACAGGACGCGAGGGGTGAAAATGATTTGGTCCCGAGCTGGGGGATTTGGAGCGGAGCAGCAGCAGAGCCTGAATACATTAGAGGAGATCTGAGAGGCTGTGGATGCACAAAGACAACTGCCACAGCTGAGCGTGTCCATGGTCAATTGATAAGAGTGAGCCCACCGAACGAGGAGGGCTTGGCCGCGCCACGCTACCACGGTGGAGGCACAGCGGACTCGTGGGGGCAAATACGCAGCCTGGTCAAAGAGCTCCACGGCGACTTTCATCGTAGCCGGCGATGGGACGACACACTTCTGTATCCTTGAACCATGAAGGCAAAGCATCGTCTTGGCTATCAGGACAAACTACCACTGCTGTCTTGTCACTAGTGCAGATACAGGCAGTGTGTAAGAAGTCTGCTGGTTCTTTTCCAAACTCTACTGGGTGTGTACTGTAGTTACTGACATTACGGCATAAGCTTTCAAGTGGGAATGCAAATGTAAACACCATTTGGACTGGGAGCCTAAAATATGCATTCATTCATGAGTCATTTTCAGAGCCCCAACACATCCAGTTTGGATGTCCCTGACACATCTGTCACCACAGCCCACACAAAAGTGCTTCCCCATCCCCCACTTTCAGACAGGAAGCAGCGCTGTGGGGAATGACAGTCCCGACCCTTAATGGGTGACAGGCCCTTCACTTGGAAAACCTTGGGAAAAAAGAACCCCTCAAGAATGTGTCAACTTTCCTCCATTTTTACCGGGGATCTGGCATGTTTGGGTGGAGTGTGGGGGTGCTGAAAGATGATCCGATGCGCTATGCTTCGTTAGCTACTGTGGTGACCGTTCCGATAGGAAGCTGGCATCTGATCTCTCACCTTTAACCTGGGCCCCTCCCGGAGAGGCATTCCGACACATAATGTTTCAATCCAACAGGGTGGCGTCTGTGTCTCCATGGGGAGTGCGAGCTACACAGTATGTGAGGAATGGCATCCAGTCATGAAACCGTCACAGACCTGGGCTGGCGGGTGCTGCTGATTTTGGCTTGCAGTCCTGACAGTAAACAGCAAATGCCAGTTTAACTGAGTCTTGTGGCTACATACACACAACTCAGGCTTCATGACTAAGCCCAAAGCCAGTGTGAATCAGGATTTTGGGGCGTGAGCACAGAGCTTGGTGTCCGACTGGCTGAAGGGAGGGAGGCAAGATAAGGCGACAGAGAACAGGGATGGAAAAAGTTGGTGACACACACGACACGCCTGCAGTCCCGGCCCGGGTGAGAGATAGATGACTCACATCAAAGAAGGGAACTGTGGTGGCGCTAGCTGCATTAGCTGGCTTTAGCTTGGCTGGGCCACAATGGTAGGCATGGATAATAAGCAGACGAGCAAATGGGTATAATTCCAGCAGACATCATTAAACCATGAGCAACCCAGGCCCTACGAAAGGAAGGCAAGAGAGAGAGAGAGAGACAGAGAGAGAGAGAGAGAGAGAAGAAAGTGTCTTTAAAAAACTGCACCCACAAAAAAAGATATTACTTTCCATGTGTAAGGGGGGCGAACGGGGGTTAGAACCCTGGTAGTTTCCATGACAACCCCTTTCTGGGGCTCAGCATTACCAAATCTGCAACCTTCATTTTTCCCCGACTCTTTCCAACATCAGCAGCAGTGGAGCTGGCTTTGAAGGCTAAGCCGATTCCCAGTTGAAGCCATTTCTATTTCTGGGGCTTTTTGAAAAGAGCAAAGGACCCGCTAGATGTGTGTGTGTGTGTGTGTGTGTGTGTGTGTGTTTTTGATGCCAGGAGCCTGGTGGTTTGCAGAGGAATAACAAATAACAGTTACAATGCATGTCTGGCTGACTACTGCAGGTTGATAATAATCCCTCTGGTCGATTGAGCGAGCACATTTCCAAAAATAGCCGTCTTACACAGACAAAAATCAAGGGACAGAGCAAAGAATATTTGCAAGACGTGACAACTTGCTGAGCTCAAGATATCCTATAAAACATTTATCAGAAATCTGTCAGATACCCACCCAGATTAGAAGCTAATTCATGCATCTGCGCTCCTCAAAATAGCCAGACTGAAAATGAGGCTACACTTTCATTTTAGCATTCATTAGCAAACTGGCCTGCTTGTGAATTATGAAGGAGACACACTGCTGTGTAGATGTAAGGCAGCACTAATCTAACGTAGATAATAAGTGAATGGGGAAATGGCACTAATTCAAAGTGACATCATTAGAATGATGTGATCAAGTCACAGTGTGCAGGAACAATGTTGGCACCACGCAGGAAGGCTTTGTTTAAAACCTACTGGACTGTGTGAATCAAATCCATTTAAATCTCTGTTAATCATTAGAAAATAGATCAGAACTCCATAAGAAAAGATTCCTCATAGTGCATTTATTCATTGTGTGTGCAAGCAAGATCCATTAAAGTCAAAATGCAAAGCTCCCTCACATAGCCTAGTTATTGGAACATGCCAGATGAAAACATGGCTAATCAATTGTTTCTTTTCACTGTAGCAATGGCATATTATTCATGTCATTCTCAAGATGGCTGACATGCAAATGACCGTTTGTGAATAAAGTGCTGCAGGAGTGTCAGTTTTGTAGATTTCCAAAGTAGCCAGACACAATAGGATAGCGGAGCAGGCCTTTATGAGCTGTTACAAGCTTCAAACACTGACCCTCACCCCCAGAGTGTTCCCAAATTGGCCTTTATATTTACAGGATCCATTTAACATCTTGTAAATCATGCAGACAAACATGCCCAAGCACTGCCGTATTTAGCCGGAAACACACTTCATGACAATAATGAAAGACAAATGCACCTGCAATCCACACAAAGTTATGTAGCTTACCCTATTAGTGTTTTCCTATCTATAACTTTTTTTAAAATCAGGTTAAATTCAAATTTATGAAGCTAAACTTATTAAACGCTAAATGAAATCGCTAAACCCCAATAACAAACTGGCACTGGACTAAAGTCAGATCTAGTCAAAGGAGGAGACAAGAATGGGAGTAATTTGGTATGGTGTGTGTGATGAGGCATGGTGAGTGTGTGGGGGGGTTGCCAGGTGTTTAGAACCAAGTCCATTTAAGAGCAGCACCATCCATCCAAAACAATTCCGCGGAACACTTTTCCATTCCATTCCATGTAGCCACATTCCATGTAACCACTGAAACTGGAGAGAGTGCTAGAGACTGCTTCAGAAATATGAACTGAGCATAACACGCAAGTCCAGATGCCAACATCATAGCATAACAGTTTTCATAGCAACCCACAGGAACTCATGAAACTAAGCTAAAATGAGATACAAACAACATAGCTTCAGTCAACAGCATGTATCCACAATTGTTTTAGATTGTTAAAATGATCCCTGCACAATTTCATACCATTAAATTTATGTTGTGGAAATTCTGGAAGTTACTGTGCAAGCAAACTGTAGATTATGCACTCTTGACGCAATGTAATGTAAACGGCATGATCAGATTGAAAGTGCAGATAATATAACTGGAGTCATTCTCATGAGGGATTTATGAAGGTTTATCGTGAAGGATTTATGTCAAAGATTACATCAGCAGAATCAATGGAATCTTAGTTTTACTACTTCAATCAGCATGGTTAAATAATTACAGCCATTGCAGTCTTTCAGGCTTTCTCAATATGCCAACACAGTCTCAATATGTCTGACTCGCTACTATGGTAACATTCTCAATATGCCAACACAGTCTCCATATGTCTGACTCTACTATCCTAACATTTGCAACATATTGCAATTGTCTATCTTTCTACTATCCTCAGCTCCTTGTGTTCTGTGAGTGAGGTTATGACAGCAGGCATGTCAGAGCTGAGCAGGGTGTTTACGGAGAGAGAACTACTGGTAATGGCTCTGGCTCTAGACACTGTTTGTCCAACCTGGTGAGAAACAAGCTGGCATGAGGTGGCAAGAGGAAGCTTTACATCAGGGCAGTTTTTTATTATAAGATACAGTTCAATTGTTGAAACAGCGGTAGGTCTGTAAGCAGCACTTAATTGCACCGTGACCTAAGAGCAAACATGCTTTCACTTTTACTACCAGAACACTAGGTTTTCTTAATCAGTGGCCCCTATCTTCACTATACCTGTACAGTACATGTCCGATACTGAGAGATATAGCTCTCTCTCTCTCTCTCACTCTCACTGGCGCACTCTCTCTCTCTCTCTCTCTCTCTCTCCCTTCAAATGTAAAAGTCTGTCAGACAGACAGGGCCGTCTCTCCATTGCCCTGGGGGATCAGCTCAGGGCCTGTGAGTCACACATGGGGACGTTTACGGCTCTAATCTATGGCTGATTGATAGCGTCGGCTCCAAATGCTCAAAGGGAAGCAGCACAGCCCAAACAGACTGTGGGAGAGGGAGAGAGAGAAAGAGAGAGAGAGAGAGAGAGAGAGAGAGAGAGAGAGAGAGAGAGAGAGATTGATCTGTGCGCCATAAACTCAGTTTCCGCGCTGGCCCCCAGTCTCAGCCCCGACCCAGGCCCCAGTCTCCCCTTCTTGCACCGGGCTAGAGGCCTCACAATCGGGAGGAATTTGGTGCACTGAGTGGAAACAGACATGGAGGTGCACGGGGACACAGGGAAAAAAGCTGAGAAAAAGAAAGAAAGAAAGAAAGAAAGAGAGAGAGAGAAAGAGAAACCCACTCTATTCTGCAAGAGGGTCACATGAGAGAGGTGAAAGAGCAGAGAAAGAGAAAGAGAGGGCAGCATAATTCCAAGAGAGAGAAAAAGAGAGAGAGAGAGAGAGAGAGAGAGACTGCATGAAAGAGAGGAGGTTATGGAGAACTCTCCACCACTCCACTGCATTGCCATGCTCCACATGGAACACATTAAGCTGCATTACACTGGTATTTGGGCTCTGGAGCTCTGGAGCAGGGGATGGCTGACTTCTCCTCTCCTCTGAGAGAGACTCGAGGCGAGGCCCGCAATCCCAGGCAGTGCTTAAGCAGGCAAGATAAGCGGAGCCCCCGCGGAGCAAACTACATGGGCCTGACCACACGCCCGCACCACAGCACAGCACAGCACAGGCAAGTCCATAAACTAGCCCACTGAACATCCACACACAGTCACTACGCCTCAGAGACGTGGCTAAGGAGGATCCAAACAACAAGTGAAAGAAAGGATTGAAGAAGTGCAAGATTGAAGAAGGGATTGAAGAAGCGCAAAAGGGTGTTTCGGAATAATATACGTCCGTGCTTCATCCACGGCAATTAAAGGGCATTTTGCTAACTGGCAGCAAGGAGACGATGGTTCATTCAGTGGCTTTTGCTCCAAACAGAACTTTGGTCTTTGGGAAACTTGCCTGAACTCTCACTATTTTAAACAGCAACACATTTTTTTGCTTGCCTGTTTTTGTGACTTAATAAGTTAAACATGGACTTAAGTGACATTGTACTTTGGCTCACAATAAACAGCCGACCACTTTTAACGCTAAATTGGAAATTCCTGTGGCAACAACTGCTGCATTGTTCATTAACCAGGCTTCTCTTGTAAACGCCTGTTGACTCGCGGCGTAGCGGCAGAAAGCAGGACAGGTTGTTCAGTCCAGGCAGCACCCCACCCCACCCAACCCCACCCAACCCACCCAGGGCCTACTTCTCCATGGCTGCCTACCTTCCCTCTTGCTCTCACACATACCAGACAGGCAAGATTAGGGCATGTGCTGTGAACGCATGCAGTCACATGGGCCAGATTTCCTCCCAGCGTTCCTGACCCTGTTCCTAGGGGCTGCTCTCCCCTAGTAAGCCCCTCACAAGCTAGAGGAGCCTAGAAAACAGCCTTAACCCCTACAATAAGTCAGGGCTCAGAACTGCTCGAGCATGGAACAGCTTTGAGTGGGTTTAAAGTCGACTGACCTGAAATCAGTCTCCTTGAAAACTTGTAGGTTCACAAATGAGGAGCCCAAAGTGTCCATGGATGGACACTTTGTTTTCAACCTAAACTGTCATCCTGTACTAATCTTGTACAGAACTGTCCATGGGCAAACTAGAAACCTTTATCGGTCTGTGCCTGCTTTGTGTGTTTGTGTGTGTGTGTGTGTGTGTGTGTGTTTTAATTACTCTGTGTCAAAAGCATAGCATTAGATTTGAAAGCCACTGGG
The DNA here is from genome assembly GCA_030264315.1 of Sardinella tawilis. Taxonomy (NCBI): domain Eukaryota; kingdom Metazoa; phylum Chordata; class Actinopteri; order Clupeiformes; family Clupeidae; genus Sardinella; species Sardinella tawilis. The sequence goes on from JASCQY010000388.1 coordinate 15,806,756, forward strand.
AGTCCTGTCTGTATATGAGCGCTAACCCCTCAAGCTTGATGTGTTCATACAGACTGCTCTCTCATGGTGGGATAGCGCTGCTTCCCTGACTGCTGTTGGTTTAATAAGATCTGTAAGGATTATTTGCTTCTGAGCCCCTTGGCTTTATTATTCGCAGTGAGAGGCAAAGTCTCGGTTAATGCCCTATCCATGGCCTGAAGACGTGGAAGGTAATGGATTCTAAGTGTAATTCCATAGGGCTAAGAGAGATCAAGAGGGAAGGAAAGAGAGAGAGAGAGAGAGAGAGAGTGCAGCATAATTCCAAGAGAGAGAGAAAGTATTGTACATCACATGGTGTATATTGGGCTAGGTATCAGAGTGCCAGTGAAATAAGCATGACAACATGGAACGAGGGGGTCAGGATACACCTCAGACTCGGACAAATAAACTCATCTACAGTAAGGCCAATTATATACATCTGTGACAAATATATTCTTCTGTGTTCAAATCTACGCATCTGTGACAAATATATTCATCTGTGCTCAAATATAGATATATATATATATATATATATACGCATCTGTCACAAATACTCATCTGTGTCCAAATACATTAATCTTGACAAATATATTCATCTGAGACAAATACATTACATTCATCTGCGCCCAAATATATGAATATATTCTCTATGCTCCAATGAGTCAGATGATTTAAAGGCTCATGTCTGGTTCTGTTTAGGTTCTAGTGGTAGACTGAAAAGCCTATTCCCAATATAACTAATGTTTAATCACTCTCATGGGTTTTGTGACCCCCACAGGAATCCCCCCCTTCTGTGAGAACAATACCCATAGACAATCCTCAGTGAATCATCAGAACTCAAACTTGCAGCAGCGTCTCTCGTCTCTCAGAGAAAAGCTCCAAGCACAATGGTGATTCATAATGGATCAAAATACCCTCGCTCTTGGCTCTGAGACTCATCGATGTGCAGTCTGCCCACGGCCCCTACAGCAAAGCTCCCTCGTCTCACACACACAGTCTGTCTGGTCCAGGCCCCTCCGCCAGGTGTCCGCCAGGAGATCACATGACCTCTGAGTGTGGATAGGACATCCGATAGGTGGACAGCAGAAAGCCCTCTTATCCTCTGAGGGACTGCGTCATCACTACAAGCACATGTGTGTGATTGAACTTTGACCCCTGGGGCTGACCCTAACATGGAAGTCCAAATGTTTACCACGTCCAGATAAATGTGTCAGACGTCTCAATGTCACCTTCTGTGGAGAGGTCCGTCCCGAATCCGTTGTCCTGGGAAACAAAGCACAACAGAGGCCCCGTCAGATCAGATGACCTCATTATGTAATCTCCTCCAAATTTGCTCTTACCTGAAACCACACAAGCGCACACACACACACACACACACACACACACGGTGAAATGAACAAATAAATGAATATGAAAAACACAGTTACTCTGTGTATTTGTTTCCAAAAGAAAAGGTTAGCATTGAGGCCTCAGGCGTTGCCATGTAACCAGAGAGGTGGCAGTGCGGGGGAGGGTTGTGGCCTTGGGTGGGGAGAGAGAGAAGAGAGAGAGAGAGAGGGAGGGAGGGAGAGAGAGAGAGAGAGAGAGAGAGAGAGAGAGAGAGAGAGATGGGCCACTTGAGTCTGTGGGCGAACAGTAAATATGAGGAGCTCAAGGTCAAAGCTCAGCACCCACACAATGCAGCTCTTTATCCAGGGGTCAAATGGTTGTCGTCCTCCCTTCAAAAACAATTCAGCCCCTCCGACAATCAGAGGTCTCTTTGAGTCACGGCCAACTTGAGGGGGAGAGGGGAGGGATGGACAGAGAGAGAGAGGGAGAGAGAGAAGAGGGATGAGGAGAGAAAGAGACATATTGCTCACTAGAAATTGAGGGGAGTCGAAAGGAGAGAGAAAAAAAGAGAAAAGGAGAGATAGAGATGGACAGAGTGGTGTGTGAAAGAGAAGTCTCAGTTTAACCAACCTGTAACTGTACACTGCTCTCTGTTTGTCTGACTCTTAAACCCTTTGTGAGGGTATGTCAGCAAACACACACACACACACACACACACACACACAGACACAAATGTGTCTCTCAGGCTCTCAGGCTTCACTCTATCTACGCTACATTGACAAAGGGTAGTGTCCTCAGTCACTTCAGAGTATGAAATAAAAGCTGAATAAATTTACTTAGTTTGGACTATTATACATCTTTGGATGCAATACAAAAACAAATCATTGTTGATGACATACATTCTTGTTGATGACATGAACTTTTCTTTTCTTTACTGTCACCTGTCACACCTTGACACATTCTTCCTTCCATGATCTCTGTGCTTTCTTTTCCTCTCTCTGAAACCTCTCTATCCCCCCATCATCTGTCCTCTTTGTCTATCTCTCCCCTTTCATCCCTTCTTCCCTCTGGCCCCTGTGCTGCTCTCCCCCCACCCCTCCTCTGGTTTCAAAGCCCAGGCAGGCATGGGGTCACCAGGGCCCTGACTTTGGGAGCTGATTAGAGGTCATCTGCAGCGTCACACTGTCAACTGTCAACTAGACACCGGGAATCACTGCTCGCCATCTTACACACACACACACACACACATACACACACACACACACACACACACACGACCAGCAATGATACCATCAAACATTAAGGGAAAAACACAGAAGAAACACCACACACACACACAGATAAACACACACACACACACACACACACACAGATGCACACACACACAGATGCACACACACACACACACACACACACACACACACACATACACACACACACACACACACACACACAGATACACACACACACATACACACACATAAACACACACACACAAACAGATACACACACACACACACAGATACACACGCGCGCACACACACACACACACACACACACACACAATCCTCCAGGGAGCTTGAGTCCTGTAGGCAGGGAAAGCCCTGGAGTCCTGTCCCCTTGTAGAGGGGGAGACAGTGCTGTCATCAGCCTACCTGCCAAACCCAGCTGGGGTGTGTTGGGGTCAACACTGGAGCAGCGCACACACCCAGGGGAGCAGCCAGGAAAACACACACAAACACACACACACACACATACACAGAGAGACATTAAACTTGTACACACACACACACGCACACACACGCACACACACACACACACACACACACACACACACACACACACACACACACAC
>JASCQY010000388.1:15814542-15829888 GCA_030264315.1 Sardinella tawilis
AGGGGAGACGTGAGTGCTGTGTGCATGTGTGTGTGTGTGGTGTGTGTGTGTGTGTGTGTGTGTTTGTGTGTATATTTGTATGTTTTCAAGTGATGGCTTGTGTGTATAATAGAACGTGTTCATGTACTGTAGTCATATGCGATTTCCTCTCTGTATGAGAAGAAAGATACAGTCCATTACATTTGACCCATTTCTGCATGGAAATCAGTCTCTTCCCTGCCACCATGGCTGTGTGTCCCCCCTGCTCCTCTTGTGCTGGTCGTGGTGAGTGAGAACATCCTCTCTGGCCTCTGCAGTGACACAGGGCCACTCTGTTCCCGGGGACTCTCAAACAGTGGGTGTAATTGTCAGGTTGAACCATGTGGCATTACCCAGCTGCCTTTGCTCAGATGAAGTCATCATGGCCAGAGAGAGAGAGAGAAAGAAAGAAAGACAGAAAGCAGAAAGGCATTACAGTACATGGGGGAGAATTGGGATATAAAAAGCTCTACATAGTTGAGGGTATATGCACGGTGCCATGTCCTGCCTGGATTTCTATTAATATTCATACTATCGACCTGCCTTTACTAGCTCTCAGGAGCAAATCTTTAATTCCATTGGCTAAGGTGATGGGGCATGGCACCTCTCTGACTGCTCTTTGCCAGACAGATCAGTGTTGAGTCTTTGGATGACTTAATTTGTTGTGCCTTTTATTTGGATGTACTAGACAACATGGACAACTGGAGGAATAAGGTAATATCATTCACGTATTTTGATTGAAGCCTGCCAAATTGTATATAGTGTCCTATTTGTTTGTCTTATGTCGGGGAAACATATCAAACTGACGTGGCATGGAAATGTTGTTGGTGTGGATAGTTGAGAATGTGACTCGTTCCTGCTATGTGAGTTGGCATTGGTGGTCACCGCTGTCACATTTCATGATTCCAAATGGTTTATTTTGACATGCCCAACTTAGCTGTGTACAACCAAGAGTTGTTTACAGACTAAACAGACTTTCTATCTCTGTTACCAGTTAGCCTCAGACTGGCTTGAATCAAAAATGTCTTTTGGATGTAATTGCTCCCTGCAGGCACAAACATGCCTCCGCTAGCTATTCAGTAACCCTCGGGCTCAGTTTGGTACTTTCCTCTGTTTTGACCCCGCTGTTGTCAGATCAGTCTGTCAGACGCTGGGGTACGGGAGGGGGCTTTCCAACTCGGACGGACATGATTCATCAGCAGCGCAGCCGTGCCGCGTCTGCGGAGGTGTTATGTCCGGGGGCTAGCCTCTTTTTTCCTGCTCAGCCACCTTTTGTTGTTGTGCGCCAAGGTCCAGTGTAAATAATCAGCCACATCTGCATGACCCCTCCAGGATCTGTCCGTGACTCATAGTGACGTGTGTGTGTGTGTCTGGGGGGGGGCGGTATGTTTGTGTGTTTGTAAGTGTGTGAAAGAGAGGTTGGGATGGTGGAGTGGGTGGGTGTAAAAAGAGGAAAGAGAGAGAGAGAGAAAGAAGAGTAAGAGAAAGAACTCAGACATTGACACCGGGTGGTTGAGTTGTTATGAGGGTATGTGTCATATATTGCTTCATTGTTCTCTGTCTAAGATGCCAGGCAGGGTTTCTGTGTGCACTCATTTGTCTCTGTTGAACCCTTTCTTCCCATTGACATTTATGGCTCAGGTAGAAGCTTGCCAGGTATTGTAGAATTTCATTGTGATTACTCACACGGATGAAGATCCTTTGAAGTTCGGCTTTGAAGTGTGCGTTGCTCCACGTGCTGTGTACTTTCTACACACAAATGATAGACTTCCTTCCTTAATGTTTACGTGTTTCCTGTGAGCGCTCGTCTCCCTGACTGCTGCTTGTTTTTACAGGACCCCCATATCATTGATGAAGTGACTGACAACCATCAAGACATGGACAGCCTGAACAGGAATGTGCCGGAACCTGGCAGACAGACTCACCAGGTGCTGCAGGTAAGACGAAACAAATAACAGTTCATTGCTGCAGCTGAGGGTGCACCTACAGTAGGCCAGCATTCCATTCCCTTTGGGTTTTGGGATTTGGGTTTGTACTGTATTTAATGCTGCCACATTCAGCTCACAGTATAGACTTACAGTGTAGCAGAAAAGTAGCTACAGGCTATAGGTTTGCATTAAAGAACTTAAAGACACAGGGTGTTTTGCATTACAAGAGAAGTAATGAACTGATGCATATTGAAGAAGGCTAAATTGTGATGTACATATTCAACAGGTGATGTTTAAACAGGACTCTCTAACCCTCTCTCTTTGTCTCTGTTTCTCTCTCTCTCACTCTCTCTATTCAAATATCTCAGCAAGTCAACCTCAGCTGATGCTATCGAGTTCACCCACATACCCAAAAGGGTCTTTGAAGGCCAAGGCTGTGGTAGATCGCTGGAAAACCCAGCCAAGGCAAAACCAATAGGGGAACAAATCCGTATGAATATTCCTCCTCTGAAGCGTTTCACGAGGAGGACTCGTGCACATAATAATTTTGTGGCGGGAAATTCTGATCATTATTAGAGTGCTGAGTTTGCAGACCGATTCAGAGAAAATGCCCTGAGGCAACTGCCTTTATGCCAACAACTCCACAGGAGAGCACTTAACACATCACACAAAGCACACGCATGCGTCCACACACATGTTGGCCACTGGAAGGCTTTCATTATTAATCAGGCACAGCCGATTCTTCCCTTTTGTGTGGAAAAGTATATAGCTCATGACATAGTTTACGAACGTAAATAAAAAAAAGGATTATCAATACACTGGGAAAGTGATCATTTCAAACAGGACATTTATTTTAGCTTACTGGCAAATGGTTGAAAGTATAATAAAACATTACGTTGCGGAAATGTAATGGACAGAGAGGCATCTAGACCATATAAAATGGAAATGAATAAATTAAAAAAAAAAAAAACATTAGAACATTGAGACTTTAAAATGGCAAATTAGTCTAAATAGTCTGGGCCTAATTGAAAGATTTGTTTGGAATGCACAGGAAAACAATGCTCAAGTACATTTGGATGGAAAATCAAAGGAGAGACACCAGGATTAAGCTCAAATGACACATGAGAATGTAAAAATGGGGAGAGTGGAGTCGGGTGGTTAAGGCCATTTTGAGAGGGTATAGGAGAGAGGGAAGGTGGCAATATATGAAAGGATGGGGGGAAAGGATAAAGGCGCAGAAAAACAGAGTTGTTACGGAGTTGTCTTTTATAAAGTCACTTTTGATCAAGCGTTTTAATCATCATTCTGCCCACCGCAAAAAACAGCAGCAGATATTCTGCTTTCTTTGAAAGACTCATCACAACACAATATAATGACATGCATGAAAACACTTGTTATAATATGTTATTATATATTGTAACCATAATTTATGTAAACTTAACAATACAACAAATTGAGACCACATCAGTGGACAAGTTTTTGTGTATCCCAGTAACTCAGAGCCTGTGCTAATGGGCAAGTGACTTTGATACACTTTGACCTTATTCTGTTCACCAGCTCTTTGTGCGGGTGTTATCCCCTTAGCCAAATCCTTTTAGCCTCCTGGCTCTCTCGTGCAGTAGGCTACCTGATAAGGGTAAACCCATTCAGCCTCTTAGACTGCTCCTGTTTTGCCTCTCAGTCCTAACTGCCAGGCTGTAATCTTGTTTGGAGGGCTATCGGCAGCTATCTGCTAAAAGCAAACCTATTTGATGGGGATCTCATTGGCTATGATTAATGTAGTTTATACTGTGAATAATACAAAATGGAGCAGGGCCTCTCAGAACAGATACAGTTTCAAGTGACATTTTCTGGAGACCATTGTTATAAGAACACATTAAGAATGAAATTATAGTGATGAAAAAAAATAACATTTTGATTGTGAACTTCCTTGATCCTTTGATCATCTTATTGCCGTGGTTGTTCTATTCATATACTATATATACATGTAGTGTAGTTACTTTATGGATCTATGGTTCTATTGCTAATTTTTTTGTCTCTTGGCATGAAGGGAACCCCTCTGGACCTGATCGAGACGGGGAAGACGCTGAAGGTCCAGGCCGAGCGTCCCCATCTGGTCAGCTTGGGGAGTGGTCGTCTGAGCACAGCCATCACGCTGCTGCCTCTACCAGAGGGTGAGTGCCATGGTTCAAAATAAATACAGTCATTCTTTACAGCATCTGGTCAGCATGATGGAATTATTACGTTATTTCTAATAGGAATCATTGACACGAATCAGTGTGGCCATGACCTCTGTGTGCTGTTTCTCTGTGAAGGACATGTCGGGATAAAGTCATGACTGCACCATTTACAGCAGTTGTTATTGAATCAGCATCTGGCCGGTATCCATGGAGATAACATCATCCATTTATGTTTTTTTTTGACACAAGGCCAGGCAGTAGATGAAATGGATGCCATCCCTAAGTGGAGACGAGGTTGTTGCAGGTTAATGAAAGTGGTGTTGCGGGAGGTACCTGCCTCGTGCCCGTGGCCCGGATGGCAGTAACTCATCATACAGAGAATGACAAACAGAGGACTTTTCAGTCATAGAAGAAGAAGAAGAAGAAGAAGAAGAAGACGAAGACGATGATGATGATGATGATGACAAAGAAGAAGAAGAAGATGAAGAAGAAGAAGAAGAAGAAGAAGACTTGTACTGATCTCTCATATAGTGTCTCAGAGGAAGTGCTTCCCTCATTCCATCTCTGTGAAGCCCTAGAGAGGAGTTCTTGGGCTATATATAGGCCCATAGTTCTGTCAATAATTAGTTCCACAAGCCAAGCTTCGTGTTTGAACTCAGTTCTTTTGGGCACTGTGTGGTTTGTGTGTAGCTCTAATTGATGGGTTTTAAATGGTTGCCTTTAATTAAGAAGCTGCGTATCGGACACGAAACAAAAGTTTATTTGGAATGTTTTTGTTGTGCTGGAGTTTTGAGGTTTGAAAGTGTAAACCGTTGTGACTGTGAGTTTGTTTAGTATGTATTTAAGAGAAATGGTTATGATCATCAGCAATGTCATAATTGGTTCCACATAATCTGTAGCATTGTAGCATTCTGAGAATGGATGGCCGATTGCACATGCGTTTCATTTGTGCTCTAGAGGTACAGAATTGGTTTTATTGCTTTGGTCGTATTATTTTCTGGCTGTGAGAGTTGATTTTTTTGTATATCTCAGCTTTTGATGATGGCAATTGTGATTAGAGTATGTGTGTGACATTGCTGTGCAAGAAGTAATATTGTTGCAGTTGTTCTGACACATCAAGTACAAGTCTGTTATGTATCAACAAACATCAGTTTCTAGACTGGAACCGATGGAAGGGTAATACAGACAGAGACCTTTTCTGGTGAAACAGGCACCAACAGACCATGACCTGACCCTGACCTCAATATGTGTGTGTGTGTGTGTTTTAAATCCGTCTATCCCACCCTCTGCCACAGTGCTTACCCGGCGCCACTGTCCTCACTCACAAAAGACTTGAGTTATTACTCTTTTATTCCCATCTGTCAGTCTGAGGAAGACGCCAGACACGGAGAAATACTAGGAGTGTGCGGGAAAAAAAGTTAGGGATGAGAGTGGGAATGTGTTGTCACTGACAGCTCCATGGAACTGAAGAAAAGAAGTCTATCACAACTTGACATTGGCATTTTATGTTTTTTAGTTATTATGGAGAAGAAACACATCTGCTTTGTGCAATGCTGTTTAAAATAATGGGAGCTAAAGACTGTCATTTATAATGAAAAATAAAACGTGTATTTTGACGCAGGAAAGACCACACTCGGACATGGGAACACAGACATTGACATCCAGGGTCCTGGTGTCGCAGCTCAGCACTGCTACATTGAAAGCAAAGGAGGCAGCATCATCCTCTACCCCTGTGGAAACCAGTGCTCCATGGATGGCCTGAAGATCACCAAACCCACAAAGCTTTCACAAGGTACAATACATACATAGACCAGGGCTACATTGCCAGACTCCCAGGAGAAAGTGTTTATTGGTTACTCTGAACTGCACAACTGACCAAACTTTATACAAATGGTTTCAAGGAATAGTACCATCCTATCACAGTGTATTCTTGATGTGTACAAAAATGACATTTTGATTCTGCCCCGTGGGGTTGGTGCCGACCTTTGTGTGATTCCTTCACCTCTGTGACTCAAACCTTCTTTTATGCCCACCTGCTCCTTTGGGTTTTGCCTTTGTCGTGGCTTTGTGAAGACATAACGTGATTTGATCTCTGCATTCATGTGGGGCAAATGGACTCCGGCGTGACTCACTGAGCAGCCCAGACTGTCAGGGGAGATTATTGATGGAATCAAAGCAGAAAATCAAATCAGGCAAAAACTGGAATTCCAAACCATCGCCCAGGTCTGCACAGCTGAAACTGAAGTAGCGGTCAACCATGTCAACTCGTGTTATGTCAAAGATAGAGACAGTATGAAAGAGACAGTATTGCCACTTTTTGATGTTTGTTTTAAGAGCAAACAAGTACTATTAACACCTTTTATGTTATATTAATTTTCATAGTGTGTTTGTCAAATGAAGGAGAGATAGCCACACCTGTCTTTATAACTACCCTCTTAGGCAGTGGTTCGAATCTGAACACCCCTTAAACATTAAAGGAAAAAAAAAAACTTTCATGAAAAGACCTGGCATATTGCCAACACATGGTTTAGCATTCTTTTTCAGTCCCTGGATTGTTTGGTTTGGATCAAACCGGCTATAAAAAGTAGGAGTGTCATTCTTGGCACCATTTTTATTATTTCATGTTCTCACATCAGCATTATCTCAAGTTGTGTTTTCAAGTCCCGTGTCTATTGTGCAGGTATGCCTGGTCACTTAGACTGGCCTGACATTTATTACTTGTGCCCAAATACCAGGAGGTGAAGTCCAACTGTGTTGCCATGATAACCTTGCACATTTGTTTGAACTTCCCTAAGGGAAAGAACTTGCCCTTGGTCCATTCTCTGTGGCTATTTTAGGGTCTCCAGTTTGGAGTGCCATTGGCTTAGACACTGCATAACAATGAAAGTAAGGCACACTTATAGTTTAGTATGCCCTCTCACGCCAGTGAAGTGCCATACGTTAGTCTTGAAGACCACTACGTCCAGATATCTGTAATCTAGCCAAATAAATGAAAATCATTTCTGGACGAATGAGGTTGGCCTACTTGACTGTTGCATCAAAATATTAGTGAAAAATAGGCCTAAGTCCTCACAGTTTCAAGAACAATAGGCCAGGCTATTGACTGGTTAAGTTTACAAGTAAAGCTATAACTGAACAAATAGGCCTATTGCAAACTAAATTAAAAATTGGTAGTCACTTACACATTGGTATCTCAAAACGGTAAACGGCATCTATTGATATGGAGGAGACAAATGAAATATCACTTAACTAAGCCTGGTTCCAAATGTCAGTGTGTGCAGTGCCCCGCCCCCTCCTCCCACGGCTTGCAGAATATCTCCTGCTGAAAACAGCCGGTGCAGGGACAGCTGTCCGGCGTGCTGTTGAGGCGCTGTTTGAATCAATACTATCGTAAGTCGCTTTGCGTGTTTTTTGACCACTGAGACCAACGCTCTGAGGTGGCCACACGATTGGACGTTAGTTCTTTGGAAAGTAGCCTACACTTGAATGAATAGTTTAGATTTTTTAAACAATTACTTGTGGAGATATCGCTAAAAAATATTTTCTGGGTGAACGCTCCTTTTAAGACGTTGTATAACAATTAGCCAGGTGGACATCTGCGCCCTATTGTGTGCCACTAGCCTAGACAGTCAATGTGCAGCCCGGGGAGGAAGAAAAGTGGATGAAATTATCATCACAAAGGAATTGATCGGTGGCACACGCAAACTGCCCTCGTCGCCCCAAACACACGACCAAGAGGAAGAAAGCATCAAACTCTCGGAGTAGTAGGACGTTTGCCATGAAGCGCTAATGGGTGCCCTCTGTTAAGTGGATATATGTAAGTTTAAATTGTATTTAATGTTGTTTTAGCCAACTATTATCTTATTATTATGTTACGTTGGGATTATTTAAAAGATTGTATTGCTCCCTCGTCTTTAATTTTGATTCGAGTCTTTAAATTGGCACATTTTCAGGATGGAACAAGTCACTTAAGCTCACCGCCGTAAACATAATAAGCTGGTCTGAGCCTGTTTATGATAATCACCGTGGTTTTTAATCACCGTTTAATCAGCGTGGAATAATAATATGTAGGGTGCATGATGCTGGTTCCTGAGAATGGCTGTCGCCAGTTACACTCCTCTCGTTGCACCTATAGCCTATAGATTGATTGATATAGACTATTGTTGATGTTGTAGATTGGTATTACTGATGTTATAACTTTATAGGTGTTTAATGTGTTATTTTCCTTTGCTGACAGCTCAACTAGTCTATCATGGCATATTCTTGGTTTAAGATACTATGTGTTTTAGATGCCCTGTAGGCCTACAGTATGCAGCACTGGTTGTTGAAATATAAAAAAGTAGAATGGATACTAGCCTATTACTGGATGGGATAGGCAACTTCTCCTAATTCTAAGCGCTATGCATGCATCAGCAAAACCGTCTCTAGACAATCCAACAAACTTCGGAAGTATGACAAATGCATGGTCCTTATAATTCAGCAAAGCTTGCTTGCCCAATCCCCTAAAACCCCATTACATCAGTGTCTTAAGGGAATTTTGGCAACATTTGTCACCTTGTTGTCTGTCTTTGACACATGCAATGAATAATAGGATGCTTCATCTGTGTCTATGGCAAGTGGTGTGTCATTCTGATGTTAAATGGACCAGCGCATGGTAGAGGTCTGTTGTCTGTGCTGAGGTTGTCTGGTCTTCTCTGGGCATGCTTCTCTTGCCTCCCTGGGAGGTTTGATGTGTTCTCTACTTGTCATTCCCGGTCTGCCCTCTGATGGAACATGCTGTGGCCGGCTTTTCATTATGAAATGGATCTGGCTCATAACTCACTGGCTGACCCCGCACTGGTTAATCATGCCTCTACCATCAGCAGCGGCATCTTGTTTGTGTGTGTGTGTGTGTGTCTTTAGGATAACAAGGTTATCCCTACTCTTGAATGTATCGGAATACAACAATGTATTTATTCTTGTTTGGGAAACAGTGGACGTCTGTACAGTTCAGTTCAATGCAATTGGGTGAACTGGAAACGCTTATTACACACAGACGGCCCCTGCCACTGAAACAGTAAAGTGGCTGTCTACTTTAAGCTATACTGCGGAAGAAATCGCTTTATGTGACATTCAGTTTCCGGCCCTAGTTTCAACCTAGTAATTAAAGCCAGGAAGCTTAAATGGTGAAGGAAATAATGGTGCCCTTGTATCACCTAATCAATGATTTCTAATGAGAAAAAGGGTTCAAGTGGGTGTTAAGCTTTTAGCTTTCGGCTGTAAAGATGTCCCTTTTTCCTGCCGCACGTATCGCTCCCAGGGGCTCTTTGTCCTGTTGCCTGTCAGAGGTGTTGAGTTATGGTGGCCGGTGTCATGGGCGACCAGATTCTAAAGATTTCATTAGCGGCCGCGGTGAATAGCTGCTCTGAGGCAAGATCCGTGTTATCAGACACGCCGGCCAAGCCACACACAACACAAAAGGGCATCTGCTGCCGCGGCTGCTCATGTTTTCACAACACCAACGTGTTGACTGAAGCCAGTTTCCATGTACCCTTTACCTGCGCACACGGCTCCTTATCTTCCTCTGTGTTAATGGAAGTCCATTCAGGTGGGCCGCCCCCCAGGAGAAGTTGTTACCCCTTGAAGTTTGCTTTTCACACTCTCCTTTGTGCTTTAGCTTTTAAAGAACTATACAGTATCGCCCCCTCTACCCAGAATGAATCTCATGTTCTAAGATAAACTACTGTACGAGGTATTGACTGTTCCAAGATATACAGCATGGCACGCTCATAGGCCGTATTGTTTTCTCTGGTGTGCAAGCTCTGCTGACTACCTGTGTCTGTGTGACAGGGTGTATGCTGTGCTTCGGTCAGTCCGCCTTTTTCCGCTTCAACCACCCAGAGGAGGCCCTCAGGATGAAGAACATGATGCCAGGAGGAGGAAGCCACGGCCCCACCACCAGCTACAGGGCCCACAATGGTGGGTACAAAATGCACACTAGTGATTTTTGATGCTCTTTGCCTCCCAAATGCAGGTCAGTACCAGATCAGTCCATACCAGGACTGTCATGGGCTTGCAGTAAGTAAAAAAATCATCAGAGTTCACCGCAATGCACAATACACAGAATACCAACACAACTTCAGTCAATACGTATAAGACATTTCTGACTGAACAGTGGTGATCTATTTGAAAGGAATTGATTTAGGAAAAGCTTTATTTATTTATTTATCTAGTTGGTTGAATATTCAGTAGTGTTGCACTAACAATATGCAAAAGCAGGATCAGTTTAATCAGTCTGATGTTAGGACTGGGTTTGAGACCCTTACCGAACTTTCTGCATCCTAAATTCAGGTTGAGTAAATTGAGAAACACAAGTCTGGTGGACCAGGCTCTTTCACTTTACTTCACTTTGTTTAAAGCATGTAGTACCATCGTCAGCACCTCGTGTCAACGCTTGCATGTATTGTTTGTGTAATCGGAGAACTGTTCCTGGAAAGATCTTTTTCTTTTTATCATAACCCATTCTTGCAAATGGAACCAGTCATGTGATACATGCAGAGCATGCATACAAATAGCAAAGCTATTTGTTTGTTTCATTTATTAACTAAAGCACAACTACAGTCATCTATTGCACGTTGTGTTTGGAAATAAGTAAATCAGAAACTAAGTGGTTAATTGACCAAAACGAATGGCTCAGTAGCTCCGCTGGAAGGAGGCCATGTTTATACTCCAGACACTGCATGCATACCTGGCCAACCCAAGCGTTCTTCATCAGGAATGCACAGGCCCCAGTGGTCAAAGGATTTAGTTTTACTTGTGGAATTGTTCTGTTCCTTACTTTGTCACCAGCTAAACGTTTAAAAAATAGCACCATAAAAATGATGATGCTTGAATGAATGTAGTTGATACAAATTGAAGCACAAAACTGTACATGACAGTAGATAGATACCAACACTAGCCTTGGGCAGGATGCTCAACTGGGAAAAAGACTAAAGACTGTCAGTATGTCCCAATTATAGGCAATACACAGCTGAAAAGACATTCAGTAGGGTTTTTTTTACACTACATTCTCAGAGAATCCACAAACCCTACTGTTTTTCCTCTGAAGCTGATAATTTTAGCAGTGGTAGCTATTCATCAAGCTAAATTGCTTTGACAAGTGGAGCTGGGAAGTGGAGCTGCCTCCCACAAGCATCTCTGCAGCGGCACATGCTGCTCTCAATCACTGAGGGAATGGCTGCATAGCCTGTAGCCCTCCCATTCACTGGCACTGGTATTGGTGAGCCAGCATAATGTTGGTAGGCAGCAGCAGGCAAATATTCCTCTGGGCCTCGGAATGGTGGAGCCGTTGTTAGCTTACGTAGCTAATGGTACGCTTACCTGAAGGTGACTTTAGGGGATGTTGTGGAGTAGGTTGCATTCATACTAAGATACTGTATATATTTTTTTCACCTGTCATCATTGTTGATCAGTGAATCATCCTGTAATAGCCATCACAGTAACAGTCTACATATTGGCTTTTTTTACCCCCTGCATTTTCCAGGAAGTTGCAAGGTAAGCACAGGTGTTATTAATGACAGCCAATAAGATTCTACTACAATCAGATCCTTATTGGAGGTCATCAAGATGTCATTAGCACACCTGTGGTTACCTTGCTACTTCCTGAAAAAAATTTGCTGCTTCGACACAGGGCCATGCTACCAGCAAACGATCTGAATGTTGAAGGTGGTTCAACTCTCAGAACCATCGACTCAGCTTCAACTCTCAGATCATTAATGTCAGTTTAATTGTATGAAGCGTTTCCCATAACTTAGTTATGACCTTTTGGTCTAAGCGCTGTGTTATGCTTTGCTGCTGCTGGCACTGGCCAGTGCGATCCCCGCCTAAGAGCAATAAATCTGCTTCTTTAGAATTCCATCGATTTGTTTATGACCCAGATTTAATCCACATAATAGACATTGATTTATTATGACTTTGTACCTGTAGTGGTAAATACCTCACATCACATTCGTCATGAATGTGCCAGTTTTTCGGGTCAAGGTTCAAAAGTGCCTTTGTCTTCCTATTGGGCAGCACAACCCTGCCCTGACACCTTTGCCCAGACCCACACCCTCATAGACAGACACCAGCTTGTTCCAGTCATGTACTGTTTAGAACAACTATATTTAGTATTTATGCTGACATATCTGCAGACCATGTTGTGGTCTGTTACATTGTGTATTGTGTTGTACTGTATTGCATTGTACGTATATTGTGTTGCGTGTTGTATTGTGTGGGTCTGAAAGGCATTACCCCAAAGTACTCCACACTAGTAATCATGAGGTTTAAACTAAATTGAGTTGTTTGTGAGTTAAACATATAGGCCTTGGCCTAATGTTTGACAGTTAAACACACTCGTTATCCATCAGTTCAGCATAGTGACCGACACAAACAGCATCATTGAAGCCTAATAATAAAGCCTAAAATTGCCTTCATAAGATCCACTTGAAAATAGACTCCCAGTTGCGATTGAGCAGTCTGAAGGTACAGTTAGTTTTGAGAGGACAGGCAGGCATATTTGCCCTGCTCAGGGGGGCTGTGTAGAGTGCTGTAGATAAGGTCAGACTCTGCACTGCATTTGTAAGACTGAGTGAGGAACAGTTGGAGTGGCTGTCTGGTGCCGGGTTCATGCTGTTAGTCATTATGGGCAGAGCGTATGTCTGGAAGTGACTCATGCAATGCTCTGGCCTCCATTCTCCTCAGTGGCTCTGACCTTTGTGCTGTGTAGTGCGGAGGGGAAGTCTGTTCCCTCTCACTCGCTCGCTCTCTCTCTCTCTGCTATATGCCACACCCTGCACTGTATGTGTGTGTGTGTGTGTGTGTGTGTGTGTGTGCGGATGGGTGTTGGTGTAGGCTTGAGGGGTGGGATGATTGTGTGTGTGTGTGTGTATGTGTGTGTGTGTGCGGATGGGTGTTCATGTAGGCTTGAGGGGTGGGATCATTATGTGTGTGTGTGTAATCCCCCCTGAAATAGGGTGGAGTATGTAACTAGTGCAAGTCAAGTGTGGAACTAGAGATTTTATAATTAGCACCAGCTCCCCGTAGGATTTCAGCTCAGTGTGAAAACATGTCAGTGGGGAAAATTTCATACTGGAACTATTTTAGAACCTAATTGGAAACCATCCAGATATAGCGATTCATGTCGTTTTTAGAGTCTTAGTATTGATGTATTTATATTCATGTTACTTATCTAGCAATTATCTAGCAATTAGTAAGCAGTATGGTGTTTACACATTTCTTTACAAAAACAAAATAAAATATATACAAATATATATATATTAAAAAAACCTAAATGTTGTGAACATTTGTTCCCTACAGCCTCACACTCCATGTTAAATGGAAACCATCAGACGCCAGGCCCTGAGGGGGTTCGCCCGGGGCACGGCACCCTCGTCCGCTCCATCGAGAAGGACCTCCAGGACATCATGGACTCTCTGGCCATGGATGACGCCCAGTCCTCCTCGTCGGCCGAGCCCCGGAAGCTAACCCACAACCCTATCCCCCAGTCCCCGCTGTCCCCCGTGATGAATGGGGGCGGCCGCTTCCCCGCCTCCTCCCCGACCAGCCCGGGCGCCATGTCGGTGGGCTCCAGCTATGAGAACAACTCCCCGCCTTTCTCTCCCCTCTCCTCGCCCTCAGTGACCAGCAGTCCGGGAGCCCTGCAGGACCTGTCCAACCCCCCTGTCCCGACTCGCACCTCCAGCTTCAGTCACAACACCCAGCCCCCGGTGCCCCAGCCACGGTCCTCGGTGCCCAAGAGTGGTAGCGCCTTGGGGCATAAGGTTCAGGAGAGCCCCAGGCTCCAAAGGAAGGCCTTGGTGGAGACGCCCGCCAGTCCGTCATCTACGCGCAGGGACCCTACCCAAGGTCGGGGGTCCTCTTCCATCCCAGTCCCGGTGGTTTCCGGGGACAGACAGACACCTAACTCTAGACTCACCCCCAAGTCCACCCCGACCTCGTCCTCTCCAGCGTCGTCCAGTCCGAGGTCCAGCGTGGGCTCCTCCGTGCAGGAGTGCCCTCCGAGCCCCATGCGACACCCAGACTCGGCTCGCTCCTCCAGCCCGGCCAAACAGCCCAGCCACATCCCCCGCCTGGCCCCGTCCTCAGCAGACGGCCTGAGCCCACAACCCCAGCCTCGTTCCATGCCCCCGGGCAGCCCCCAAACCGCCCGCCGCACCCTTCCCCCTCCCAGTCCGTCCACCACCCGCAGAGGGGTGCCCGTCCTTCCGGGCGCGCTACCTGGCGTCCCCCTGACACCGCGCACGCCTCTGGCCAAAATGGTTCCCGAAAGCCCCAGGCAGCACCGCAGAGTCACGTCCTCGGCAGCGTCGGAGGAGGGGGAGGGGGTCTCGGGGGTGAGGGGTCTGAGGGCTCGCAGTCCGTCCCCCTCCCGTCACAGGGACCACCCAGCGGCGACGAGCGGCAGGCAGAAGGGGGGTCCAGGCGGCACCGCCCTCGGCTCCTCCATTTTGGGCACGCAGCCAGGGGTGTCGCCCCTCACCAGCCCACGGGCCCAGAGGAAGGCTGGCAGGGATGGCCGGATGGCGGTACCATTTGCCCGCGAGCGCAAAAACAGCATCTCGGAGATCAGCGACAACGAGGACGAGCTGCTGGAATACCACCGGCGGCAGAGAGAGGAGAGACTCCGGGAGCAGGAAATGGAGAGGCTGGTGAGTTCAAGTGTGTCTCTGTATATGTGTGTGTGTGTGTGTGTACATGTGTTTCTGTCTGTCTTCTATCTTCGTGTGTGTATTTGTGTTTGTGTTTGTGTGTGTGTGTGTGTGTGTGTGTGTGTGTGTGAGTGTGTGTATGTTGACACTACATGGGCACAGTTCTTTGCTTGTTAATTCTAATTTTTATTTTTGTTTGCTTTCAAAAACAAACTCTCGGTTGGAGGATTGTGTGTTACATGCCATGGAAAGGAACCAGTGTAATGTTTTAATTCCAATCCTGGAACGACCGAGCTAAGATTGGGGCCCGATGTGGGTGTATGTGGTTTGATGGGGGGCTTGCAATCTCTGCCAGAGGTCTGGCTCAGTGTATAGTAACACTCATGTAAATTCCTGTGGGAGTTTTAAAGGGTTATGGAGAGAGGGTGTGTCTGTCTGAAAGCTATATTTACCCAACACACACACACACACACACACACACACACACAAACACACACACACGCACACACACACACACACACACACACACACA
>JASCQY010000388.1:15850599-15866690 GCA_030264315.1 Sardinella tawilis
CACACACACACACACACACACACACACACACACACACACACACACACACACACACACACACACACACACACAAGGAACTCTCCCTGTTGGGACACAGATCAGAAACATAGCCTGTATATAGGCCTACACAACCTCGCCACAACTAGAAGAAAGCGAGCGTAATTGGAATGCTATGTTCATTAATACTCATATGAAAGAGGAGTCATCTCAGCAACATTAAGCCATGATATCATTTTTCATTGAGTACACGGGAGCAAGGCAGGAATGATAGAAGTGAATCGTTAAACTGCCAGGCCTATTACAACCAACAGGTGTTTAATTAACGTTGACATCCAGTTTAGGTTCCTCGAGGAACAATGGATAAGGCAGCTGAAATAAATTGTGATATCTCCGAATGATATTATTAAAGTCAAATTTAAGAGGTGTAACACGGGGACTATGATAAGGCACCATATGGGCCGTGCTGGTTTTCTCTCACGCTCTTTACAAACACGGCGCCCCCATGGACCAATTAACGCAGAGCGAGGAGGGATAGTCAGCGCTTTCCTGGGAGAGATTCCGGACTTCAACAACCATTATTATCGCACCCCAGTCTCCGTTACGATCGCGGTCATGAAGATTGCATCAGGTCGCACTTCTGCAGTTCTTCGGCTGAACCGTCGCATGAGTTGTATTACAGTAGCCTATCACATAGTAACTTCAGAAACGCTTTGATCCTCAAAGCAAAAGTAGGTGGAAACAGAAGTTCATCTCATGGAGCTATAATGTAAATAATCCAATTTCCTTTGGGGATATACACTCCAACCGGTGTATAAATGCATAATCCATCAAAGCACTTAGTCTTAAGCTACTGTAGAGAGATACATGTCTATTGTTCATTGTATAGGCTGCATAAATTGTGCCAACAGTTGAATTTGTGTGGATAGAAGCCAAAGAAAATTGAAACAATTAAACCCCCAGAGTATAGCTTTAACAGAAAAATACTCTACAAACTATTAGGCTATGATATAACAGGCTTCTTGCGGACAAACATTTGTGCAAAGAAAATGAAAGAAGGGGTAGGCTAAAGCATCTCATAAATCCTCATGAGTGATTGCTTATATTGACTAAATCACTATAGGCGGTAGGCTATGAGCAATTTGGTAATGAGAGGCTGACAAAGTAGGCTGGTACTTAACTGAGCTTATAGCGAGCTAGGAATTAAATTGAGTTGTTCACATTTCAAAGTAACAATTTTAATTGTTTAAAACAGAATAGTTTAGTGGCAACCTATTCCATCTATGTGGGCAAACATGGACCAGAGCGTGTGGTAGTGAAAGAGCAAGCATCGCAAATCCCATGGCAACAGCAACCAGAAAACATGTCTAAAATAGGGGGCAGTGTTCGCTATTACTATAGCAACAGGGAGACAGCTCCTTCAATCAGCTTTAGGATTTGCTGAAAGCGGAAAAACAAAGCGTGGTCCTTTGCATAACAGTTGATAACAGAAATTATTGCGCGTAGGATAAGCACATCGTTTGACCCTGTTGATACTATTCTTTAATAAGCTGTATCTTTACCCATGTCAACTCACACAACGCCTCTGATGCCATTTCAGCGGACAAAGAATAAGCTATCAGTGCGAGCCTCGCTATAGCATCTGAGATGATGAGGAAATTGCTTGGATGAGGAGGTCACAACCTACTAGGCTACTATCCACATCATCCGCACCGCGCGCGCGCACACACACACACACATACACTCTACACTTCAATGAAAGATGCTGATCGTGTTGACTCTAAATGTTACTGCTTTTGCATGAGCTAAAGTATTTCCAGTGTTTCGATTCAGCAGTCCACAATATTTACAAGTGGCTTTTCTACCTCATATTTTAGATAATCTTTATAATTAGGCTACTTGGACCCATAAAAGCTGCAAAATACAAAATGAAAATTTATTCCAGCAGTTTTACTACGACGAATCCTTAGAAATAACGAGCAATGACATTTTTTATACTCAGTCTAACAGAATGCGTTCATTCAAATTTATTAACGAGTTTAACATCAATCATTTAGTCTACAACACAATGACATTGTCACATGATTCAGCTGACAAGCAGGCGTTGCAGAAAATCTTCTGCCTTTGCGTTTTTACTCCCGGGATGTTTACGTAGAACATGTGCACTGAGAGCGGTAAACTAAAAACTCGGCTTGGTGCAGTGTCTATCACCACATAGCCAATGGGAAGATCAGACAGTCTTTGTCTGGCCAATTACGGCACAGCAGGTTCAGGCGATCCAACGAATCTCCTTCTTGCTTAGAGCGCTGATGCAACTGAATTGCAACAGTGGCCATGTATCTCATAGGGAGCAAAAGTGTTCTTCCTCGGTGTTTGATATGAAATAGTCCCCCGAAACAATAACAGAACATGTTTTTGTTATCTAGGGGACTCGATATATAGGAGCAACCTGACGTTTTCACCCCTACTATTTCTCACATCTCCCAGACACCACGCGCCCTCATTCTTCCATTCATGCTTGGACAGTTCTCATTCATCAATTCCCTCTGTTGTCTTTGCTATTAGCCTCTCTTGACTTTCTTAGATTTGTATTTATAGTGCAGGGTCTAGATAGGTTGTAATTGTCGTTAGGTGGCGTGACCCTTGTTGAGGGCATCTGACAATTACATTGTGGGCGGAGGAATCTAAGGTATAATGGTGACCGCGTGACGCAGCTGGTTGCTAGGTGTGGATGACCTGATGCTTTCGCTCAATTAGTCGCCTCTCAGTCATCAACTTCATCACAACAAAGCAACAGCTCATCGCACTTCTGTCCTGCACACTCCGAAGGAGCAATGGCTTTTTAATTTCAAATACTTGTCGACTCTCAGGGACCAACGTGCTTTGCTTTTGCAACGCACTCAAAGCTCACATTTCCAGCAAGAATGGAGTAAGTGAAAAACTTGTTACTACTTTATAAGCACTTGCTGTCATTGGAACTTTCTTTGTGTCTCTTGCTGGGTCTTTGTGTTTTATGGGGGTCTTTTGAGTTTGTAGTTCTATTAGGTCATACACAGTACATGTCAATGCAGTGTATAATATCAGACTTTCGCCAACACTGAAAGTTTTAGTAGATACATTGTGTGCAACTGTTGCTTGCGCGGAGGCGAGATTTTGCCAGTGCTGTCATTGTTGTACACTCTTCTACTTACACTGTTAATTAGCTCAACAGTTGTTGGGGTTGTATGGTGTCATATACGTTATAAGTTATCATATTCTGGACAGTTCACAGCCATAAACTGGACAGTGTGGGAACATGTCATTGTGCCGTGCATAATACTGCAGATATTCTGAACAACAGAGAACGTTTTGTTCGCCCACAGCCCACTTGGCAGTTGTTGAATTGCATGCTTTGATGAGGATGAGTATATTACATGAATATTAGACATCCGATGGTTTTTGATACTAAAATCCAAACTTCTTTTCCGTGGTTTGAATTGATGTGGTGGGGCGACAGCGCATAGCCTACCCAATATCGCGAACAATAGACCTGGGTCATTCCAAAAGTACTGCCAACTGTTGTGCATTACGTCATTGGCAGAGGCTAAACCACGTGTGTGCCCAGCATCTCGAGATCATCTGCTTATACACTTGCCTTATGCTTTGGGCGCTTAATCTATTATCCGAGGGATTCAATTATGTGGGTCTTCTGGCCACCCCTTCTGGTATTTTTTTGTAGGATGCCAAGTAGTGGAGCAACTTTGTTTTCATTCAAGTCAGCGTGTATCCAGTTGCAGCGCTTTAGACTGGGTTTAATTCATCTGATGGCAGCAACTTGATCTCAGTTTTTCCTGTGATGGTACTACACAGAATGTAAACACAGCATCCAGCTGTATTGCAGTTGTGTGCCACAAACGCTTGTAGACAGAATTTGATGTTAGTATTACATTTTAATCTCGGATTCAGTACATTTAATTTAATTCAAATAAGGATTTTTTTAGATCGTCCACATAGACTTCTCTCTTGTGGAGTCAGATGTGTTGTTTTGCCCGTTTTTTACGCGTGAGACTGGACTCCAACAAACAGCTGGTAAACTCTGCCTTGGGCTTACACTCAGCAACTCACACAGGGAGTTCTACTCAGTTTCCTAAGTGGGCACTAGAGATTTTCTGAGAGGAACAGTGGAGGTTAGTAAATTGGTCCCATGGTAATTGCAATACTGTGTTGAATGAAAATGAGAAGTCTGATCACTTATTGGCATCTGGGAGTGGACTATTAAGATTGAGATTTTTTTAATAGCTGGCTAGTGAATTTTGCAAGTGTTTTGCTAAGACTAATTTATAAAATTATCTGAATAATGTGTCAATTAATTTAAACTGGTTGGTTTAAACCTGTTGAGCCTACTGTTGTGGATAAAATATTTTCTTTTTCCTACTTATTTGGTTGTTTTCTTCTTATTTGGTTAATATGAGGAAATTGATCGGATTTGCATTTGTGTGATGTTTCCATTTGAGCTGATGTTGATGGAGTTTAACACCTGCCGTTCGTTCCTCTAGGTTTCATAATGCTCACCCAGCCCTCTTTCCTGTGGCTCATCACTCGAACTTCACAAACTCTAAGTGTGCCCTCGGACCTCTAAGCTGTAAGGCAAACGGACAAGATGATGGCAGTGTCGGCACCTATTTGGAAGGCTTTACTCGCCTGCCCGGCAGAACCCCTCGCTCTCTCTCACCCACAGGCTAACCACAGCCAATCGGAGGGACGCAGGGGGGAGGGGCCTGAGGAGAGCCAGCACTTAATTGGTGAGTTGCAGTGAATACAGTTTTTTATTTTTCTCAGTTTCAGGTGGGCACCGCACTGCAGCACATTCGTTCTCCTTGAACAGTGAGTAAAATACTGATCGATCTCTTCTTCCAGCATTCTTTCAAATGACTTTAAATGTTGTTTGCTTGATTATGCGCTTTAATCTTACATGCACTGTGATGCTTTTGTTTTTGTATTTGTTTGTGTTCTTCGAAAAAAAAAAAGAAATGCGCAACTATATAATGCTTTAGAAGATACTTTAAACGCTGTAATAAATACTTAATACGAACTCAAGCTTAACAATGAATTATCTTCTGTTTTGCAATAGGTGATGGTCTCACTGACTGGATGACGGAAGAAGTGGATTTCTCCTCTTACCTCCCAACCCCTCACTCCTCACCCTCCCCCAATGCCTCCCTTCCCCCCTCACCCCTCCAACATGACATCCAGGTGCCCTCGGATTTGGAGGTCATGACCTCTCTGCTGCAAGAAGAGCTTGCTCAACTCGAGGATTACTTCCTGTCCGACCCACTTCCTGAGAAAGCCTCGAAACTGGGCAAATGTGACAAGGGTCCAACGCCAGTGGGGCCCCCATCATACTACCAGTTGCCCTATGCGTCATACGCCACCTCAAACCAACCGGAATCCAGCCCTCTTCTTGTTACCCTAGCAACTGGGGAACTCGACCTGCTGAGCTTTTGCGGCAGCCCAATAGGCCGATCCAAGATCCCGAGACACGCCCCATACAGTTGCAGTGGCCGCCCCAACAGCAATGGCTGCGGCCGAAAGCGAGTTTCCGACGGGCCAAGGGTGGGCGAGGGCTTCGAGAATAGCATCTGGAATTCCAAAGGAAATAGCTCAGGTAACCCAGCGGTGGCACTTGGCAGTAGTTACAGCTGTGTTGAAGATGAGAGGGTGGTGGGCAAAGGGTATTGCTTGGGCAGCGCGGTTGAGATCAGAAGATGTGCGATTTTACCAAAGGAAGAGAAAAATTGCCGTTACCCAGAAGAAACCATGGCTGGTGGCAAACTTATTGGCAATGGTTATGGCTTCAATGGGCCTCTTGAAGGCCCGCATAAGAAAGAAGAAATGTTGATGTATGGCGTAAGGGAAGTTAGCATTAGTGGCATAGGCGTAAACAATGAGGTAGCAATGATGAGCGAAAGCAAAAGCAATAGTGAAGTTGCAAAGGCCAACAACATCCCTTGGAAGAGTGAGTCCAACGATGGATGCTTCCTCCAGGGCTCAACCCAAATGGAGGCCTACCACAGCTTCCTAGGTGCTATGAGCGAACCGGTGAAAGTAGAAGGGATGCCAATGGGGCATCGTCAACATAGCGAATTCCACTGTGGCTTTTTAGAGGGACAGGGCTCCGAGTGTTTGGTCGGGGACAGGCAGGGGTCTGACATGGGATCTCCAGGCCCAAGGGTGGTTCGTGGGCTGAAGGAAGACCCATGCACTCTGCAGAATGAACTAGACGTACTACCAATTGAAGGGAATCCAGGAGAGCGCAGGCAGAAGAAGCGGGACCAGAACAAGACAGCCGCTCACAGGTATAAAAAAAAACAGCAAATTGTAATATACAATTTAATATAAGATTGTAATCCATCCATGTAATCTATTTTGAGATGTCTACACACAAACTGAATGATTTGGTTTTCATAATATAGCAGATCAAATGCTCCCTGTCATACCAGTGACCAATAAATCAAGGGTGTAGTCATACTTTTATCGTCCTTATTAACAATTTGTATGTTTTGAATATGTCAGTTTTGATCCATAAAGTCAAGTTTTTATCTCCATAATTTTCATTATTTTTTAAATGTACTTTAATCGTTTTGTTTTTTTTTTCTCAACAAAGATACCGCCAAAGGAAGCGAGCGGAGCTGGACTCCTTGGAGGAACAGCTGCACGGCCTCGAAGGAAGGAACCGGGAGCTCCGTGACAAGGCGGAGTCGGTGGAGCGTGAGATCCAGTATGTCAAAGATCTCCTGATTGAGGTGTACAAGGCCCGCAGCCAGCGCCTTAAACAGGAGGCCAGCGCTTGAACCCCCTGCACCAAACACCTGATGCCAAGCGCCCGTTAACCAATGCCCCTGCAAGTAGATCCGAGAGCGAAATAACAGGGAATACGGTTTAAGTTAGAATGTTTTAAGAGCGTTGAATGTTTTTTTTAAGAAAAGGGATAGGGGTTTTGCACGTTATAAGTGTTTATTATTTTATTTTAATTTTGTTGTTACAAACTGACAAAGTCCACCAGCTGCAGCACAATTTCCCCTACATGAGCTCTGCTTGAACTCCAACTAAGTAAGCACTGTGATCCTGTCATGTCTTAGGTGACAATCAGCTTTTCGCATGGGTATCCTTTCTCCAAGACTACCAATTAAAGCGGGTCCTTGTTTTATATAAATATATATATGATTGATTTTAATTTAGTCTTAAGAATAGCACATATGTTTTTTGGTTGACAAAGGTGATGGAAACCACCTTGTGTGTTTTTTTTTCTTATGTTTAATCCAATACCAGCCATGTGATGGCTACTTTCATCATTGAGCTTAAAAAAAAAGAAGAAAGTGCACTAAGCAGGACAGGAAGTACTTGTCATAATATAATGTTCCAAAATTGTATTCCCTCAGGAAAATGAGCTAAATGAAGTTTTAGTCCCTATCTAAGTAAGTTCTGCAGCTCAGGTTAATACATGTCCAAAGGTATGGAGGTATGTCAGTTTGTAACTTGTGTGTGCTACAAGCTCTCTGTGTGTTGGTCATTTTTTCTTTCCTCTGCATGGCAAAGACTTCATGGCTTCTCATGTATTTTTGTTTTCTTGTTCATAACAGACTGTATAGCACACCACCAATGCACAAGTTCAGAGTGCTAAGTCCCTCATTTCCAGCAAGGAAAATGCCAGTGTCTCACTCCTTGCCCAGTCAGTTCATGTAACAGTGATGTGAATGGGTATTTTAATTCACAAACTACTGCTTGGCCCAGTGTCACTGCTGTATTTGCGAGAACAATCAGGGTTTGTGATTTTATAAGGCTTGAATGCTCTGATTTCTATCTTTGAATTGTTTCTTGAGTGAGAGAAAAAAAGACATTTATAGTTATACAGCTTTTTATATTTTTCACTAGAATGTTTGTTGTAGCATTTGATGTCCATACATACAGCAAAAGGGTGCAGTGTCTCTGCTTTTAGCAATATTTCATCAACATTTTAATCAATGTTATTTTTAAAACAATGATTATTTTAAGTCAGGTACATGTCTTTAGGTGAACATAGAATAAGGCATGATGACACAAATGCCTGAGCTAATGAAATGTGAAACTTTAATTTATTTATGAGTTGTTTATAATTTTGGTTCATGCACCTTAAATAAGATAGCAATAGAGGCCAATGTTTTTCCACATTTTTTATTTCTTATAAAGGTTATTAATGGCAGATATTTTACAGTCTGGCGATATACAATCATGTTTATGAAATATAGCTAACAGTGCAATGTGATTTCTGTCATTTGTGGTTTAGATGTGTGTTTCAATTATGGGGCTACACGCAGTTGAGCTTACACTATTTTGATATTTTACACCAGCTGAAATACCAACAGTAGCCATTTTGTAGGAGACATGTCGATGTGTCATCATATTTGCTTTGTGCTTCATGTCATTCCTCTTACCCAAATAAAGTGATTTGTGACCGCAGTAATATATTTTGAAGCTGGTGTGTTATAAAATATTTCGGAGATTTGGCTGTATGGATAGATTATAATTCTTGGCACAGTAGAGAAAAGCAGCTTTAAAAGCAGGATTTGCGTGCTGATACTTTGTTTTCTTTATCGAGTCACGAATTACAATTAACCGGAGATTACCCAAGTAAAGGGGAAAATCGCGTTTCAAACAAGAGGTCTGCATTAGCATGGCGGCACTATTTGCCCTGTGCAAATATTTGTTCAGAAAAATGTCTCCCACGTTCGGAGCCATGCGTGTCACCCTTTGAGTAATCCTTAAGATCGATTATTTGATGGATCTAATATTAGTTTAACACTTGAGCAGAGTTGATGCGACCCTTGCGCAAAATACAGTGGATGTGGCAGGGAATTTGAGCTTTGAACTCTGGAGTGATATTTTGTTTCCTCAATGATGGAGAAACTACTCTGTGGTGAAGGCTGTTGGTGCCAGAGTATGACATTAAAAGTAGGAGTATGTGCGTGTGTGGGCTAAAATAGCATGAACGGCAGCGAAACGCTCGATGAAACGAAGGCTACTTATTTATAGAGGAGAGAGTGTGTGTGGTGTGCGAGCGCGTGTGTGAGGAAGAGAGAGCATGGTAAGTGTGTGTGTGTGTCTGTGTGTGCGTATGTCTGAGGAGGAGGGCGGGGGTCCCAAATCAAATATATTTCGGTCACCAAGTTGTAGGCCTACTTCATTTCATTCACCATGAAACAGCATGCTGTTCTCTTCACGCACGTATAACTACAACCTATCCATCTACCCACCACGCAAGGTGTATGACATGCTGACCAATGCTGTTGAAATAAATGTTTCACGTTCATAACAATGTCAGAAAACTAGGTAAAATATATATTTTCAAAAACTAATCTAATGTAACCAGACTAATGAAAGTGTTTACGTGGACATTTAAGGTTATCGGGGACTGTGATAAAATGATGAAATGATGAAAATTACGAGATTAAATTGTGGCGATCAGTCTATCGATTTTAAGAGCTTCGTATGATTGAAAAGATAACTCAAGTAATAGGCAGACCACTGCGATGGGGGAATAATTTATTCTCAGCTATTTGTCAGTGCTGAGCGGGTTCTTCCTGTACTGGGCCTCTGCACACTCTTGGAGGAAATATGGGGCTCTAATGGCTAAAAATAATTATATCAAAATTAGACCACCTAGGTCATAAGATAAGAAACAAATATACTTTCAGAACCCAATTGTTAGCAATATAGCAAATAAATAAATATGGTGTGCAAATAAAAAAAATGCACGTTGTATATCTATGACGCATGAAACCATTGCAAACCATAATTCACAGCTCTGAAAATTGAAAGTGCACTACTCTATTTCTCAGTTACTGACACTAATCAAGAGAAATAATATAGTAGACTAAAGCGCTTGTCTTGTAGTGCTTTGGGTCTTTGAAATATCAAACGAAAAAAACTAAAAAGGTTTTTTTCAGGCTTACACTAAAATTTTCAAAGCAAACGCCGTAAAACAAGCTTTGCAAAAACAATCATCCTAAAGAGCATTTGACTTTCCGTGAAAAAATAAAATAATAAAACAAAATAATACAGTAAAAAATGTACTTAAAATATTTGTCTTCACTGCTGAATAAATGGTCAAAATTAGCTCATTAAGGCTATAATCTAACCCAAATATGATGTAAAAATCAAACACATTACATTCTTCCCGCATCAATTTTGTTGCAATTCTTAAGAGATGACGTGTGTGTTAAATACTTTCCCCCCGAACTTCAGACGTTTGCGGGTGTCAAGAAAACGTCTGCTTTTTACCCTTTTCACAAATCAATGCGTCAAAATGATGACGCGCGGTTGTTTTGGTGCGCCAGTTGCATTTGGACAAAGTTTGACCGCTCGTCTGTGAGTTCGTGATGTAAATGCACTCTAAAACCTCGTCTTAAATAGACCTCAGGTAAACCACACTTTAACTGAAACAAGCCCACGGGTCATGTTATTTCTAGGGAGATAACGGGACCTGCTACCTAATCCTGGCCTGTTGGCACAAACAGACACGCGGGCTGTCCAAATTGTTGAGCAGATGTCGCGATTTGGCGCAAACGTTTTCTCTCATGATGTCTTCAAATCAGCTTGTTTCATTCACTTAGCTCCTAAAGCCATGTTGTTGACAAACATAAAATGGGCTATAAAAATATTTTTATTTATTTCTCATTTTCTTTGGCCTTCTATACGACGGGGCTCATTTTGACTGAGCACTGGCAAACATAAGGAAGATAAGTTTCAAGGAAACGCTATATGTTGCGGCATTTCTGTGTAAGCCTCTAAATCTTTCAAATGGGCAGATGCAAATTTTAAGGATTTCCATTACACTTAACCTGGAATGTATTTCGCTAACTTTTAATTTAAATCCACACTGTCTGTATAACGCACTGAATTTTGTTGAGGCCACACCCTTGATGACCAGACGCCTTTCGGCATCACGTTAAAGTAGAATAGGCTACTCGTGTTCCTTGTCAACAAATGCACAAGTTCAAGTTTGCTTGCAACAAAAGCATGTGAAATTGACATATATACATTTTTTTTGTTTTTCTTTTTTTTTTACCATTCAACATGCAGACAGCAATCACCTAGTGGCTGGGCAGTCTGTGGGCCCTTGGCAGATGATGTTGGAGGCATGCAGAGATTTCACAGCCTTATGAAAAGTGGAGAGCAAAAAGACAGAGGGCAAGGGTTGAGCAAATGACCAAAGACAGGCAAACAGACTAAAGACAGGCAATAATACAATGATAAATATTAATTCATGGCATGGAATATTCCAGTGTATGGCATAGTTCTAGCCAACCATTTCTTGTCATGTGGGAGAAAAAACGACCACACATTCTTTTAAAATCTCTTAACTGAATTACACAGGATCTTACTTGTCCCTTAATTATTTCATTATTATAACACATAATCCGTAAGGACAGTGGGGTGTCCTTCAGTGTAAATCACTGCAATCCAATAATTGGCCCTGTCATCTAAATAAACATCTCTGGCAGAAAGTAGAACAGCGCATCATGGCATGGCCCATATGCTGATGATTACTTGGCTTACGCACGCATTTGCATACAAAACAACTTTATTCCATGAGATTGGGTGCATGATGCTCTGCCTTTGACCATAACTGATTGCCTGAGTTGTAGAAGATTTTTTTCCCTCCCCTACTAATGTCTAGACAGCTGGTATTGCTGCACTGCGTTTCTCTAGCCCATTTGGTAAGCCCTATTATGGTGCGTCCCAATATCCCCCAAATATGTTTTCCTCTGACTGAGAAACATGTTGTGATCAGAGCCTAAATCAGGCCATTTTGCCACCAAAGCCACAGGCCTCTAATACCACAGCAAAACAAACTAATGTAAAACTTGGCTCTATATTGAAAGTAACATTTTGACCGTGCTGTTCTCAATCCCCAAGTGTTTTCTTACAGGTTTCAATGTTTACATGAAATAATAAACAACCCTAACTTGCATGAAGAACGACAATGAACACAATTCATTGTGACAAAAAGTAGGAGAAATGTATGGCACTTTTGGGGTGCACTTTTTGTTAAGAAGTGTTGACCACTTTTCTTAGCAAAGGAGTAAATTTAGTTTTTTCTTCGTGTCTTTGACATAAAGACTATCACTGTCAGAGTGGGAAGAGGGTGGGGCACGCAGAACTGCATGCTGGGCATGGCCTTCGACTGTTACTAGCGTCTCTCTCCATTGACGTGGATTAATTCTGCTTCTGAAAATGTCTCTGAATGCAGGCGTGTGATGATTAATGAGCTCCCATAGAATTCGAACGGAGATCCTGCCGAGTTGTCCTGAATTTAACGACTTCCTGACACAAGCAGAATTGCTAGAGCAGCATTACTGCAATCAACGTATGCTTGGGCTTTGGAGTTTCCGCCTACTCTGCAAGATGCGTCTCGTGCTGAGAAAATATGTTTTCAGTGACACAGAGAGAGAGAGAGAAAGAAACGGGAATTGATGTTGATGTTTGTGATACTACTGATGTCTGGGTGAGCAGCCTGTGGCTACCCAACCACTACATGTGAAATTAATTGGGCTTAACACCCTTTCATCCTCGATCAAGCACATGAGTTTGTGGCAAAAGTATTTTTTTATTCTTATTTATTCCCAACTCACACACTTACAGGGCAAATTTAACTGTTTGGAAGCCCCTAACACACTGTTCATATGAAGTAATTTATGAGCTTATAAATAATAAATTAATTAACTTAAAGAAATCACTCCTCCAAGCCACTCGTTTTTTTTTTTTTTTTACATATACTTGTTGGACTGTTCTAAAGTTCATTCTCTTACGAGAGAAAAAGCATCACATCCATAATTTGAATGACATATTATTTTACCAAACAGGCCAAAGTTCATATAATAGTCATAGGCATATTCTGGCATATATATAACAAACTGTTGGAAATACTGTGTGTGTGTGTGTGTGTGTGTGTGTGTGTATATATATCTTCACAATTTGACCACAAAATTTAACACAAACTTCCATGGAAAAGGAAGTGCTTCCTGGGTGTGGGAGATTTTATGCGAGTCATTATCAATTTCCCCATTTTGACCTCGCTACTGAAAACATATGTTATCATTTTGTTCTGTAGGATGGTTGTGCTTTTGAGACATTATCATGTCATGTACTGACACTCTGTCCACTAGACCCCCTCACCTGCTGCTGCAAGTCCTGCTGTTCGAACATGCACAGGGCTGCTGCCGCCGCTCTCTGCACGGCATGCTGGGAGTCGGCCTGGACCACGTGCAGGAGCAGGCGCTGGGCGTCGGCCTCCAGCAGCGCGGCCCTCCCCCCGCAGAGGCCGGCCGCATTGCCCAACGCAGAGCAGCTGTGTTGGCGCGTCAGGGCATCCGGGTCTCGGAGCAGCGACACCAGCGGTGCCACCGCGCCCAATGCCACCTCTGTCCATCCCTCGTCTTTGTCCTGGCCCTTTAGCGCTGGGCGGTTCGAGCAGGCGTCCGTGCTACCCCGTCTCTCCCCTCTCCCCCTCGCTCTGGCCAGGCAACTGCCACCACTGGAAGCGCCTGCGTTTCTGTTCGATTTCGGCTGATGGGACTGACAGAACGTCGTTGCCCCCCTTCTGGGCCCTGCCAATGCAATCAGCCCTAGCCAGGTCCCGACCGCCCTGCACGCCCTCTTTCTCACAGACGGAGACGAGTCGCACAAGCAGCCGACGAGGTCCTCCAGGAGGACGCGTGGCGTGGCCAGGCTCACGTGGACTTCTGCGTCTGCATCTGATGCGGGCATCCCCAACAGCGGGTCCAGATTACCCAGGAGGCTGCAGGCGGCAGCCCGGACGCCGTCCTCCGGGTGCCGCAGGGCCGCACACAGCACCGCCGGTTCCACGGGGATGAGGAGCAAGGAGGCTCGGATGGAGCTGCGGGCCACTTGCGACAGCAGGGAGATCAGCTCGGCCGCGCAGCCCGACAGGGCGACGTCGTCCAGGAGGAGAGACAGGAGGACACCGGCCGTCGTCCGAACCCGAGCCGGCTCCTTGAGGTGGTCTCCAGCCCCCGCAGCTGCGGTTACCTGTCTGGTCTTTCCTATGGGGTGATCTGTGATTCTGGGCTCGTCTGAAGTGTCTCTGAGCGGGTTCCGAGTCTTCTTAATTTGGATTCTGTGCTCGCTGAGGAGGTCTGAGCTCTCCAGGCTGTCCGTAATCTCCTCAACGTGGGCGCAGTGCTGGTCAAGACTGTCTTTCAGTGACACCCCCCCTCCTCCCCACCTCCTCTGATCTGTCCTCCCAGTGGTCTGCGGTATCCTGTGTTTTGGCTGACAATTCCCCCCACTTCCCTTCATCTTGTCCTCCGACTGATCTTCGCTCGTCTCGACAGGGGATCGCTCGGCGGCGCCGTTCCCTGGCCACTGGGACTGGATGTGGCTCCGCTCGGTCCCGACGGGCCCAATCCCACCATCCCTGGGCAGGGCGGAGAAGAAGCCCTGCTCCCAGGCCGTGGCGGTGAAGCTGGGCACGGCGCGCTGGGGGTCGCACAGCGACAGGCGGCACAGCAAGGTGAGGGGCAGCTCCAGTAGGGAGGAGGGGGGTAAGGACTGAATGACCTAGTCAGGCATATGGACGACAACAAGACAGAGAATAATTAAAGAGTGAAGCAATGCGAGTCAGGTGAATTGAACATTTATGGTACAATCCTCGTTTCTCTTACTGGGATGGTAAATATGACACAGCGTACAGCACTAAGACGCAATAGAGAGTCACCATATGTGCAGGTGTTTGCCTGGTTTCGTAGACTCCAAAAAATGAATTGTGAACGAACTGTGCGTATCTTTCGGCTTTTGCCAAAATGCATATGAGCATCGGCCACTGAGTGCGAGCTCCCCTTTTTTCCAGTGTTTTGGAGGCATACAGTACAAAGTATGCGACAGAAGAAAAATGTAGAGGTGTTCATGTAGCCAAAAACAAAGGGGCTCTACCTGCACAAGACCCTTGACAACGCTGGCACTGTGATAGCACTGGAGGACCTGTGCCAGCTTCTCGGGAGACAACTCGAGGGCAAAGGGGAAGCAGAGCAGGTGGCAGCTCATCACAGGGAGGCTGGTGGCGCCCACGTCGCCTGCGTCGCCCCACAACTCTCCGCCAGCGCCGCCAGTCAGCTCGCCCCTGTTGACGTAAGAGGAAGCGTTCAAAATGGTGTATAATCTCACGCCGAACGCATCTGTAACAAACTCATGCATGCCGCGAGTGCAACGATGACACATTTGTGTGGTGTCTGCCTGCCTGCCTGCCTGCGTGTGTGTGTGTGTGTGTGTGTGTGTGTGTGTGTGTGTGTGTGTGCTGCTGCTTGCTTGTTTGCTGTGTTTGTCAATGCGTTAAAAGACAGATGTCCACGGACCAGCGGGCGCTCAGCAGATGGCTGAGGGTGGACGCGCAGGCAGTCGAGCTGTCGGAGAGCAGAGAGACGCAGCTGTATGGCTCATGACTGAAGACAAACGTGGCCAGAGACAGGAGAACGTGCAGTCCTGGAAAGGATGAAGGGGTGGGAGATTACTCGAAGAAATGACAAATTAGCACAGACATACTGTATATATGATAATATGACATGCCATTTCAACGAAAGGAAAAAAGAAATGAATTCTACCTTTGAGCGACACAAAGTTCATTTTGGTTGTTTTTTCCAGTGATTTCCCAACTTTTACCCATAGATGGCACCAAACGCCAGAGTTCAACAGGCTAGACAAAGCATCTCCTTCACCCTGTTATACAGGTAATGCAAGTAAACAAATTAAATAGATGTTTCAGACAGAACGATATCCATTACTTAATTCATAGTGCAATAAAACTGTATGATAACAAATGTTTAATGACCTCGGAGACCGTATAGAACAACAGTGAGAGCAAGCCATCACAGACACCCCAGTTAGGTGGCAGGGGGTGGTAAAACTGTGGACAGAGAAAACATTTGATCATTTCTATTTTACAGAGATTTATATAACGTTTAGATATATAATATATATATATAGAGATATGAGAAAAAAAGTCTTTCTGTAGAGGATAATCTGACATAACTGTTGAGGCATACCTCCTCTGAGTCTGTTAT
>JASCQY010000388.1:15866790-15882218 GCA_030264315.1 Sardinella tawilis
AGATATGAGAAAAAAAGTCTTTCTGTAGAGGATAATCTGACATAACTGTTGAGGCATACCTCCTCTGAGTCTGTTATCAAATATTTCAACATGACCGCCAGTCTATCCATCCCGACCTCCACGTGCACACCATGGTGTGTGAAAAGGGTTAGAACTGAAGCTGAGAGAGGCTGCAACACAACCACAAACACACACACACACACACACACACACACACACACACATAAACAAACACAAACAAGTAGGCTCGGGCGCACACTACAGAGAGCCTTGGCTCATTTTAACATGCCGCAGGGGTGCAGGCCGTGGTAGCTGCTCATCTAGCCATCTCATGAATATTGATAGAAACATCTGTTCTGGGAGAGGCTGTCAGAGGGGGTGCTAGCGCACATACCACCAGAGGGTGTGGGCTGGGACGCAGCAGCACTGGGAGAAACAGCTTGGAGAGATCTTCCAGTCTGTTCGAGGGGAAAAAAAACCAAGTCATCATGATCAGTTTTTATCACATCATATGCGGTAAAAGTAGCTTGACATGCAGTAGTATGTATTTGTATGGGGATTTGCGCATGCTGTATGCATTTGTATGTATTTTTTGAGGGATTAAAAAACAAGAACAACAAAAAAAGAACCATTCTCAAAGCATTTATAGAATTTGCCGTTGACGGTTATTTCTATCCAAGGAAAAAGGAATATGCCGTTGATGATTTTTCTATACGAGGAAACGGCTCTGTATCGTTTGATGTGATTTATTGTTTTCTGCTGAAGTACATCTACCGTGCTTGTGCTGCTCCGCTGGTTGGACAGGATTGGCAGGCTGGCAAATGCCAAGATTTTGGGCTTGTTTATCACAGTGAGCACCTGCTGACAGGGATTTTCCACGCACAGCGAACAACTCTGGCGGCTGCCAACATTAAATATCTGGATGCCAAAGCCCGTAATCCAGCCCCAATATTTGTTCGGTCTGAGCAGATGTCTTAATCATGTCTACTGCCACCACCACCACCACCACCACCACCACACAAGCGCATGTGCCCACAGTCCCTTCAGATTGGCAACCCAACCCACGTCACTACTGTTGTTGTGTCTACACAATTCAGTCGGCTGCATTCCAAGTCACTAAGACTGTCTGCCAAATAAGTAGGAGCAAATGTAAAGATTTGTTTTCCATATTTTTTTTTAAAGCTATAGAAGTATAGAAGTGCAGGGGGGGGGGGAGCACAGAGATGAGAGGACACCTACCCGCTGTCTGTGACTTCCCAATCCGGATGCTTTTCCCAATACACCAGCAGCACAGACATCACGTCTCCCAGGACCGCCCCACTCCAGGCCTGCTACAGAGATAGAGACAAGAGAGAACACTATTGGATTACCCATTGATTTCATTTAAATATCAAACCTCACCTGTGCCTGCGGAGATATGATATCAGATTATCGAAGCCCAATATCCAATCAGATGCTTTGTTGGCTGTTTTACCTGTTGGACCACCTTGCTTCCAAGTACATCCTTGATGAGATCAAACAGGAAGTGTGGCAGACCAACTTCCTGACACACATGGCCGGCTTGCTCCGGGTCAGAGATCAGAACATTCCTCAGCACCTGGAGAGGTTCGCGAATTTGACTTGCGCCTTCTAGCATGCCATCCAGCAGCTGAGAAAGAGTTAGAGGTTACAGTTTTTAATTTTCTGCTGCGCTGAGCTCTGGGCCTTACTTTAAATTATGGGCCTAGTGCAAAGTAAAGACAGCTAACTTAGTCACTTGTCAATTCTATTTGCTACTTCAATACCATGATCACAGTCCTAAGCACAAAAAAATCGATGAATCGTTTAAATGCACTCTAAACACACAACAACTGCTTTAGTTAATTCATTAGACACTTTGCTTGGTACTCGACTTTGCATCATTTATACAAGGACCCCCACCACCGAGTTAATCTTTTGCGTACTGTATTAAAAAAAAAAAAAAAAAGAAATGGCAAATAATTTCTCCTTATTATACAGTAATGTCTCCTACTTGCAATATACGACACTTTTTACGTGATTTGCTTTTAACAAAATGATCAGTTCGATGCAAATGCAGCAGCCAGGAGAGAATATGAGCATGAGTTAAACTTTACATAAACTGATGACCGTATACTTTACAAAACCAAGCATTTCTTACCTTTTCCTTGGAGGCAAGCAGTTTTCCCTTTAGGCGGGATGGGATATTGGAGTCAGCCAACACCTGACTGGTCCAATCAGTCACTTGAGCAAACTTCTGCCATTCCTCATCACTGTCAATGTCCTGCGGGAAGACATATGCTGCGTTGCAAATGCTGGACAATGGGAAGTCTGCATGACTGATATAGCACTTGTGATCTTTCTGACACTGACATGATAAGTCATAGAGTGGAAAAATATATAACACAGTTTTTATAATCTGTCACAGAAAAAAACAACAACTTGCAATCCCACCTTTGCCCACTTTTTGTTTATCCCATTTTTTCCAACATGCTGCAGTCATGACGGACTGCCTCTTCTCAGTTTATTCCCTAACTTCCTGCTATCCCTGTGAACGTGATGGGGAGATGTTGTGACTGTGCCCTTTACCTCACTGTCCATCCGCACCGAGCCCAGGTTGCTAGGCTTTGACCTTGTGTGCTTCAGCAGCTGCCTGGGGCCAACCTCCACCAAGGGAAACTCCCGATCGTAGTCCTTGCTGATCTGACCTTTACTTGGAGCCGAACGCACCCTGTAGGTCCAGCCAGACAGGTGCACTTTCACTATCATCCCAATGTGTATTTCGATTTCATTTACACATACGGTCAAAGTTAGAGTTACCACTATACTGTAAAGGACCTACAGGATGTACTATCAAATAGTTTACACATCCAAAAATGACGCAGGATGTGAAGATACAACTGTATGGATGTGATGTCAAAAACGGCTTAACACCATGTTGACTACGTTCTGAAGTCAGCATGCAAATCAACTAGCATTGCACTGGTTTCCCTCTAATGCCGTGTTCCACCATGTGTGGCTGCCATAGTAAATACAATTGAAGTGAATGAGAAACTGCATTCAAGATAACTTGACATCATAATCATTGAGGACACTACATTCAATGTTTGTTTTAGTTTTTTCTTTTGGTTTTGATTTTGGTGTGTGTGTATGTGTGTGTGCATGTGTTTGGAGGTTTGGGGGTGTGGGTAGAGGGGGGGGGGCTATTGGGTTATATCAGGGGCTGGGGTTGACAGACAGCAGATTACCTTATGACCCTTGTGCAATTTGCCTGTGACTGGGAGCACACAGTCGAGGGGTTGTCAGGGGATGAGGTTTTTCCAGCTGGTGCCGTTCTTGAACGGATCTGATTGGGCGGAACCGCTTTAGACGTTCCCATCTGATCCTTGTCAGCGGAATGGAAAGAACAACAGTCACTGAAGTCCATGTGGAAATATTACTTATGTAAAAGCACTTGAAAAAAGTCCATCAATTTCACATTGCAAAGACTGAAGGCAACACAATTCTGTCCCTCCTCTTAACAGCTGGGTTAATCCATTAAGATTTTTTCCACTTGAACTTTCATTTCCCCCTATGGGACTATT
Organism: Sardinella tawilis; assembly: GCA_030264315.1. Taxonomy (NCBI): domain Eukaryota; kingdom Metazoa; phylum Chordata; class Actinopteri; order Clupeiformes; family Clupeidae; genus Sardinella; species Sardinella tawilis. Next base: position 15,870,372 of record JASCQY010000388.1, read on the forward strand.
TCAAAGTCTTTTGAGGAGCACAGTTTTAACTTTTATTTTTAGCCAAAATAATTGTCACAATGGATGAACTTGTTCCTTGTAGAGTAAATACCATGACCTTAGTGCTACTTTTGTGACTTTACTTCAAGCTTCCCCTTTCACTGACACCATCATCTCCACTGAGAGTAGATTCACACACGGAGGAAACCGAACACATCGCCGCTGGCAGAGGTGTTGCCCTCACCTGTCTGGCTCGCCTCTCCTTGTCCCCCTGCTCCCTGGCTTTGCGCAGCAGTCTGCTCTCCCCAGCGCGGGGCGCCGTCTTCTCGGCCGCCTGCAGCTGCCTCTGGGCCTGCACATCTGGGCTGGGAGTGACCGTCAGCGGGCTGGACGAACCCTCGTCCGAGAGCACTGCCGAAACCAAATCCACCGAGCCATCAGGCAAAGTTTGTGGAAGGTGTCAGTACTGTCATTTTCTTTGGGATTAATAAAGTGTCTCGGAGTCTGTCTGTCTTTATGTCTGTGTGTCTATTCTACATGTCCATCAGGCACAAGGTCGAAACTCACCTAAAACTCCATCGGCAACAAATGGGTGCTGAAGAAGATGAGGCCAAGAAAGCCTTTTCTGGGGATCCTTTGTCAATAAACCTTGTAAAAAGTTCTACTCAAGAAAGGAACAAAAAAACAAGCCACAAACTAAACAATCTTCACATACACCAAAGCAAAGCCATGTTACATGGAAATATATGTAAACCAAGCAGAAGTAATCTTATCATTTTAGTACCGTGCAGTCTGGGCTCATGCTCTCTGGCCACTTCACCGGGTCCTTGACAATCAACTGCACCAGCTGGAAGATGGAGTTGGTGTAGAAGGGGGGCACACCAGTGTGGAGCTCGTACAGGATGCAGCCCAGGGACCAGAGGTCGGCAGTGTGGTCATAGGGCTTCTCCTCCACTAGCTCTGGGGACATGTAGAGTGGCGTGCCCTTTATGGAGGTCAGAACCAGAGTGGACACGCTCATAGCACGGGCAAAGCTGGAAAATCAGGAGGGAGCATTGACATTGACATGAGCATATGGGGATGAGCATGGGCAGCATTGCTGCATTGCTTACATTGTTGCCGGCAATGGTTACATCATACATAGATCCTTTACAGTGCAATTTCTGCATTATACACTAAGCTAATGCATGAAGAGTTGAGTAGAATATGTATACAAACATTAGTAAATGTTTGATAAACAACAACAGGTGCTATTAGCATGCAAAGGTCTTTAAAAAAGTATAGAAATGTACAGTTACACATTTCCAGATGAATGTGTTAGAGTTGACACACACCCAAAGTCACACAGCTTGACAACTCCTCCTTTCCCTAGCAGGATGTTCTGTGGCTTCATGTCTCGGTGAAGAATCCGATGGGAGTGCAAGTAGTACAGGGCAGACACCAACTGGCAGGCAATTGTTCGTACCTACATTCACAAGAGTTTGTAGCACAGCACCAGCTCAATCACCATAATCATGAGGCCTAGAGTATGTTTACAGGTTTGGATTCTATGATCAGCAGCTAAGCTTATGAGTTTAGGATGGATAACCCCTAATCAAGCAGTATTTTATTTATAGGACCATATGTCAGAGATGCAACAGCTGATCTGTTTGACATAGCAGACAAGTTTGACTCTAATATGGCTTAGCATACTCATATTCATTTTAAGTTAAGTCATTAAGAGCTCAAGTTGAAAGCTGCTTGTGTAACTGCCAGCAAAGCCTTTCTGGGCAAATAAGGGTATGTTTAAGGGGTAATGCAGCGATTTCCAGTTGAAGTAAATTTAAAAATAAAAAAAATAAAATAATAAACAAAACTATAGATCTGAATGTATGACAAATATAAAGCTTCAGTATAGTATACCTGGCTCTCAGGTAAGCTGCCATCATCCTCCAGTATTTGGAATAGTTCCCCCTCTGCATATTCTGTGACTACAACCACCTAAAACAAGTGTCACGCAGTCAGTCAAGCATTTTTAAGGAGTTCTAATGTCATGCCAAATTGTTTGAGCACCAAAATAAATTGACATATTATGAGCAAGCCTCCCACCTCCCTGTCAGTTTCGAAGCTGTCCAAGAGCAAAACTATGTTTGGATGTTTCAGTCCTCTCATGATTTCAATCTCCCTCTTGAGGCTACGGAGCTCCTTTTCGGAGCGACCTACTTTTGGTATGAACTTGAGCGCCACCGCCTGTACAATGTAAAGAGAAGAGAAGAAAATGTAAGGGAAGAGGAGGTCATGAACGAAGATGTTCAAAACCCAGACCCACTACACAATCATTTTCACCTGTGAAGCTTACCTGTCCGCTGTACTTTCGGCGGCCTTTGTAAACTCGACCAAAGGAGCCTTCTCCTATCATCTCCAATACATGGTAAAGTTCCATGACTTGACATTAGTTGTCAATTTGTCGTTGAATTGTTTATTTGGCCAAAGCTTCGATATAAATAAACCGCCTAGATTAAATAAACGTTATATCCAACAAGCCTTTTTAAACTGTTTGTAACCAGATCCTTGGCGTCATCACTCACGTAAACATTCATGAATGTGTCACTAAAGTTAAAAGGTTAAAAAAGAAGAGTGATTTACGTACAGCTAAACTACAATCAAACTGCCGTTGTCTGATGAAAACTAACGTTAATGTGGTAAGATAATGTTATAGACTCAGTGAAAGCTTTTCAATATTAACGTTCGTCGGTTCAAATTACATCTGTTCTAGCAAGAATAAGTGACTAGCAGTTGATAAGCTAAACTGCATTATGGACAAAAACTTTTGTAACGTTAACGTCCCCAGTGCAAAATCGTCTTCTAAAGTTGCTCGTTATATTGATGTAAAAGCTTCCGGCGTGTATTACTAAATAGTTCAAGACATCAAATCTATTTTACCCCCGTGTTCAGATAGAATAACTAGCCAGCGTAGTAAAAAGTTAAATCAAAAAGTTTAGCATGCTTGACAGATCTGTGATATCGGGAATGAAAACAAAAGGCGCCTAGCAACTTCATGGTTTGGAAACACATGCCTCTTTGAAAACTCACATATTGTAATCTTGAATGTAATTGATAAATCGCAACAGACGTCTACACATGAATAGCCATATGTTGTTTTCGACAAAGATATAAAGCTACAATAACTTGTGGCTAGTTTGCAAACTTAAAGCACTAAATCCATATGTATTCACACAGGCAAAACCTTGAACAGCTATATTCAGTTAACCGCCGTTGGGGCCTGAACATGACAACACATTCGCGTCTTAGCAACCATGCCCTGCCCCAGAGAGGGTAAAAATCCATAATCTTTGCCTGCCCTGCTGCTGTTGCAGCCCTCAGCCCTGTCTTTTTTCCACATAACTCCCAACTCCTCTGTAACTCCTCACGTCAAATGAATCGTAGTGTTTTGTCTTTGAGTTAACCAGTTACATTGATATTCAACTCTTTAAGCTTCGGTAAAGTTTATTCAACGATAATCGTTTGTACGTTTCTGTGCTGCATGTTTTTCGAGCATTGATCACAATTTTCCAGAAATCCCTTTGTTTGCTTGATTTATTAGGATATCTTAACTAGTACATATAACCACACCGATGCTAGTAAAAACAGACAAAAATAAGATGGTGAATATTAGTCCTTCATTTTGTTAATGTTTTTCATGGACATCCAAGTTCCTCGGCAGAGCATCTCCCCTCTGCAGTGTTTTGTTAATTAACAAGTTCAGTGAGATGACTTGTCAAAAAGCCCTTCGGCTCTCATAAGACAGCCAGGAACCATTTCCATCATCCTTGGCCCAGGTGGATGTGTCACTATGTGCCACTGTTCCGTCACTACTTTCCTCTGTAGACATAGTTGGCATCTTTGCCACAGCAAGGTCTCCAGGAACAGTCATGTAAGGGGGACAGAAGTTTGACACAGGTGTGTAAGACGTGGCAGGATAGTGAACCTCTTCCAGTGACTGCACAGGATAAGGCTGGGAGCCAGATGACATGGATCCACTAGTGCGAGCAGTGGGCATGCGGTATGTTGACGCATTCTCAGAATCTTGAACACCCAAGGCAGGAGACCCATTTCCTGGAGTGGTCCCCCCTGGACACAGCGTCTCTGGCTGACTGACTGGATCTTCAGTTGACTGATCCCATGTGTCCCTCTGTAGGATGGACAGCAAGGCGGATGAGTGTAAGTGAAAAAGGCAATAGAGATAATGCTGTGTATGAGCTTCAGATGTGAAATTTAGGCCTACTAAAAAGCCAATGATTGCCACCCTACATGCATAGCCTACAGCAGTACATTATTCACAGTAATTTGTAATTTCACATGCAATTCTCATATCAGCATTCAAAAAAATATAAGTGTTGGAAAAATGAGCGTTGAGCAAGCCAGTACTGTAACAACACCATCAATTAGCAGTCATCATTATCTGCTTTTTTTGTGATTAACATTTTTGTTTTTATTGGACAATATAGCATTTTACACTTACAGTACGACACAGTATACATCAGGTCCAGACAAGTCCAACAAGACAAGTTACAATGTCAGCATAAAGGAAACATGACAAACTTGACACACATGATAAAAATAAACAAAATATAGAATGAACAAAACAAACATCAAAAAAAAAAAAAAGAACAGATAAAAGAATAGGCCTAAACAACAGAAAGATCAGACAACTACATTAACCTAGGGTGTTGACTCTTAAGGAACTCTTGGATGGACAGAGAAATGTCTGACCAAGCCTGGACAGTTTTAGGTTGGGCATTGTTGAGGCGTGTAGTAATGCACTCAAGAGAGGTAATATACTGATAAGAAGGTAGCCAGTATTGCTTCAGAGGTAAAGTAGGATAAAACCAAAGCCTTAAAGGAGAAGTTCAGTGTAAATCAATCCATAGCCCTGTTGTTCAAGGTCACTGAATGCTGTCGGAAAAAGAACGAAAAAATTTGCTGCAACTTACACTGAGTAAATGGGGCATAGTGTCTTTTCAGTTTCATTTCGCTATGCCCCATTCACTTAACAATAGTTAATGGTTTGCTACTCAGTCTAGGTTGCATCAAATTTTCTGTGTCTTTTTGCTATATTCAGTCACCTGTAACAACAGGGCTATGGATTGACTCACACCAAACTTCTCCTTTAATATAGTTTTTTTTTGCTGCTGTGCGTCCTGCTAAGAGTAGTCTGCGCTGGACGAGAGTGAGAGACAGATGTGAAATCATTAGCTGCTTTGTAATTAAAGTGTACCCACCAAAAGAAGGTGCGATGAGGAGGACTCTGTGGACAGGGGTGGCAAAAGAGGTGGTAAAGACGATGTTGATGGGAAGAGAGACCCTCCACTCGAGCTGTACGTAGAAGTTGTACGGTAATCCCCAAAGGTGTCAGATGGGTAGTAGCTGTCAATGAAGGAGTAGCTTGAGGGGTGGTCATAAGAAAAAGGCTTGCCCCCAAGGCTAGAGGAGTATGTGTCAGTGGAGTACTGCTTCATTGGATGGCAGAGCTCAGAGTCCTGGAGGAATGGTCTCCGCATGGGGTAGTAACCTGGGAGAACATGTGAGCCTGGCAGAGGGAAAAGTAGGCAAACATAATTTGTCACTTTTGCTCATGTCAGTCGGTGTATCTCAAGATCATTTTCAGTGTGTTTGGCGGTGTTGTGATTTGTGATTATATTAGTCTTTGGAAATATTGAGAATTCACCTGGCATTTGAACAAATGCTGCTTGTGAGGAATTGGTCCCGGCCTGCAAACCAGAGAAGAAAAAAATAATTTCTGTGCTACATCTATTTGATACAGACATGGCTATATGGGAGTTTAACTCAGTTTTTTTAAAGGCCATCTTTCATAATTCACCACCCACCCATTTCAGTGTGCTATGCGTCATTTTCTGATATTTTGAAATGACCCAGAAATATCAACGGAATGTGAATAAACAACCATATTAATGATATGTCTAAATGTCTACTGAAATTATATAAACCAACAAGCCTACATTTGGAGGGCTGTCCTACAATATTGCGTTCTAACCCGTGTGACCTCCATATGAAATACAAAGGAAGACCAACAGAATTCCATGTAAATACCACAGAGCAAATACGACAGAACAACTTTTACGTGTCCACTCATACAGTAGTTGCCCAAATTAATCCTCATGGTAATATGTGTAATTTAATGGTTGAAATTTGTTACATATTTCTCTCAGTTCCATGCTGAAAGACATGGAGCTAAATGATGCATATTAGGAGAAATAAAAACTAAAATAAGGACTGATGCAACTAGAGGACAGGCAAATTTTGTGGGAGAATTTGAATGTGATTTGCCCATGTCACAATGGAGGCACACCCACAGCTCTTCCGTTTGCGTGTTTGAGCCCTGTGCGTGCTTTTCCCAGAGCTAATATGGGAATGGGCAACTTGTGAGGTAGCCTCACACCTGCCATGCTATAATTGCAAAAAGAATTTTTCTTTCTTGTTGATAAATTCTATCAGAATTGAATAGTGTTTACTTGTCCGGGCACGCACTACTGTAGCTTGTAAAACCTTTTGTTGTGGGCTTTTAGAATCTTCTAGCTTAAGGCTAATAAAGAAAACCTGGAAAAAATTGCTTCTGTAAATGTATTGTGAGTTTTAAATATGGTCAGACTATGCTTTTTTTCTGAATGATTCTAGTATCATTGTAGGCCACAGTAGACCTCTTGGTATGGTAGCTATGAATGTATGCAAGCATCAGCCTGGAGAATTAATCTATTCATTTTATGTGTGAAATTTTACTGTTAACAAGAGTTAACTTCTAAATAACAGAAACAGGAAATGGGCATGACATCTTCTGTTGTTGTCAAGTATAGGCCTTTTCTGATGAACTATGAGCTAAGCCAACTGCCTCTGTAACAATGCCCCATTGATATAAGGCCTTACAGGAAGGTGGTGGTTTTGGCAGGCACAGTCCGATGTCAATCTTTTAATGTCTAGTTACTTAGGATAAAGTACACTGTTGTAATGCTCAGACATAATTAATGATATGTCAGAATACCGTTGACCATAACTGCTGAGGGATTTGAAACCTGTTACAGAGTGCTCTAATTTGTTCATAAGTACTGGCCTGCATGAGATTTTTTCATGGATTTTCCCAATTAAATAGAACATCTCAAACACTTTTGGAATAGTAAAAGGACAAAAGATCACAGAGCAAGTGACTGTAAATGGATGTACAACTCACATTAAATCGGGGAACATTCGTCTGCCTTGATCGTTTCTCTGCAAGGAGATCTTTAACAGTATGTTTGACTCTTACACCCTGATAGACTCTTTTGGAATAATCTGTGCATGAGGATGAATTTAAACAATAATTAGAAAAGATCTGTACAAACACAAACACATTTGAAAAATATGGTTTACATAGTCCACATAATATAGCAATAATATTCTTGAGGATAAAGAGGCAAGTCAAAGGTCATGCCACATCATCCTGCAATGTCTACTTAAATCAGTGAGAAGAGGCTTCTGACAATCTGTTTGAAATTAGCTGATAAATCAGTCTCAGTAATAAAGACAACAATGTCTGCACTGAATAACTTGCAAATCTTTTGTTCAGCATTCAATGTTTCATATATTTCCTGTTAACTTGTATCATATTAAGATTAGGGTGCTTAGTTTTAAGTTAAAACTTTGAACTGATATTTACCTGTCTTTATTTATTTTTCAAAGGCCTGAACATTTAACATACAAAACCCCATGTCCTAAGTAAAGAACACTAAAACACACTCCACTTCTCAAAATATCTACGTCAAAAAGGAGGAGAAAAGGCATGAAGAATTTTTATGACATTCTAAATATCCTATATACTCATCCGATGTTTGTTTCTAGATTTAAAGCCTTACTGAAATGAAAAACAAGGCGGATTAAGATGAATTAAGACCTTACATTTACATTTACTGTATGTTTATGTCTTCTTAAAAGAAAAAAAAAAAACGTAAGATGACTAAAAAGTATACACCTTCATAAGGCTACCTGTCACAAAGACCAACTCTTTGCCGTGTTACTAACACATGAAAACAATATGACGCAGTGAGTATCCTTTTTGCCAAGCCCTGGGGTTAAAGTCCTTGGCGTAGCCTATTTGCGCTTTTCTTTTCATTTCCGTTGCCAATTAACTGTTGACAGAAACTGAGAGCCTACTGTTCTTCAAAAACATGATACTTCAATTTGAAGAAAAGGGCAATAAGCTCCTAGACTATTTAATATTTGAAATAAAACCTACACCTTGATATCCTAATTCCTTCCAGCGTTGTAGTAGATCAAAGCCTGCAGAAATTTGGGAAAGATCTATTTGTGATAGCCTCAGAAAATATCCTAAACATAGTTGGGTTAAGTATATATTATAAGCAACCAAATATAGGCCTACCTGTTTCCATGGCGCTGATATTGTTCAAGGTGTTTTGGGAAAAATACTGGCATGTGAATTATTCACTCACAGTTAATAAGTCAATTACTCATCATACCAAGCAACACGACAAATCTTTGCCTTTGGCTTTTTGTGTTGTGGATCATCCAGCCTATATACCCCAACAGTGCCCCTTCCAAGTAAATTTGAGTAATGCAAATTACAGGCTGGAGGACGTTTCACAGTCATTTGCATCAACATTCTAGATTAGAAGAGCCATGGTCCATGCTGGAAAATATGACAGGCTTTTTGCTACAATGATAGTAAAGGAGTGGTGAAGAACTATGTCCAGAAAGAATTGTAAGACTGCTATCATAGTGAAAATTTTGGTTATGTGTGCATTTCCTTTGTATACTGCATTCGGAAATTATACGAATGTTGATTTTACAAAGACCACTTGTTCTTTAATGGGGTTTCCCCAAGTACCCAACGGCTGTGCTACTCCCCTGGATGTGCTGCTCACTGAACCCAAAGAAATAATAAAACACATAGTATGCTTCTACCTTGCACTGCACAAAAGTATACACTGGATTCTCATAATCTACTGAAAATAAAATAAAAATCAAGAATGCAAATATTTTGCCTTATACCCTGTTTAGCTCACACTGTAGAAATACAAAGAAACAAACATATAGAAATACAAAATACAAAGTAAAATAGACTGTATCAAGAGACTATGACTTCTTTGTATGATGTGGAGCATATGGCCATATTTAGAATTTGTTTAAGTACAGTAGGCCTATACAGAATCCTCTCTCTCTCTCTCTCTCTCAGTTAGGAGAAATCTGGTGTGAATCAATCCATGGTCCAGTTGTTTGAGGTCACAGAGTGCTATCATTAGGAAAAAGAATGAGAACGTTTGAGAACATACAAATAGTGCATTGACAGCTAATGCGGCACATAAACTCACTTTCAGTTTCCTTTCACTATGCCCCATTCAATTAACGTTAGTTATTGGTTCGCTATTATTTTTAAGTCGTATAACATTTTCTGGTTCTTTTTCCTGCGGGAAGCACTTGGTGACCTCAAACAACAGGGCTATTAACTGATTCACATCAGATTTTCCCTTTAGGACCTGAAAATCGTGTAATTCACAAGTCAGACATTACATAGACCTGAATTTAAAAAACGTTAGGCCTACATTCCTGAAGGAAGGATTTATTGTACATGATGCAGGAAATTCCTTTATGATATATAACAAACTTGAAGATGAAAATAAACTGTGGACTGGCTCATTAAACTGTACCAAGTGTTCAGCAGTGACCTTTATTACCAATACCACTTGTGAAAAGGACGATTAATTGACAACTAATTTAATTTAGTCAAATAACTTCTTGTTGACAATTTATCATTAGTCGATTAACCATTTGCATCCCTAAATTGAGTAATTTATAGACATAAATACTTGCTTTAAAAATACAATTTACGTTCAATATTTATTTTGTCACTGACATAACCCACACTGAAATGCAATGTACATCCTTTTGATGATCACTTGGCGTGTCCTTTACTCTTAAGATGCCATTTAAAACCTGTATTGGTGTATACAAATCTTCAAGAAAACGATGCAAATGGGTTGTAGATTTCTTCGTAAGAATGATTAGTGAATGAGGCCCACTGTTTTAAAATTTTTCCTGCTTTTCATAATTTTGCTTTGAGAAGGAATTTAGTTGAAGGAGTAAGCGACTGAGCCAAGACAATGAACTTAGGCTACATATATTTTTAAAATCCATTAAAAGTCAATGTAAAAATTAAAATCTTCTCCAGTTCCATGAACACTGCAAATGAGATAAAGCTTATATTTGCTGTACACTGGAAGTTGGATGTCATAAGACTAAATTCTGTGTAGTAGGCCTATGACATGTTTTATTTGTATGCTCCTTTACTTGGCATATGTTATTAAAGCCTGATTACTCTGAATCATGTCAACGAGGAAGCAATGTTATTACACTGCATTGCACTCTGGTGTGACACACAGAATTGCCTTGGTTAAACAAGGTAGTTTTGACTTGATATAACCCTAGGCTATAGCGTGTCTTAAGTCACGATTTGTCTTGGCATTAAGCCATTTTGCTGATGGCAGGTAGGTACCCATCTCAATATTACAGAAAGGTAGAAACACTATAGCTATGGTAAATAAAGGAAGAAATACTGACAGGCGCGCAGGCGCAAGAAAATATTAGTTTGCGACCTGTTTTCATTCTGCGAAATCGAAAACGAAAGCGACGACATAGACGAAACTATAGGACCTACTGATTGCCCCACTTGGAACAGTATAATTTCAACATCTCAACAAACTACACTGTTTCTGCTGTAGGAATAATGGCGGGAGCGATAACTTTCTCGGGATGGGAGGCTATTGATGATCAGTCTCTGTCAGATGAAGACGAACCGAAATCAGGACGTACCTATACGATGTACCACGGAACACAGCTGAAGTTGGCAAAGACTATAATCACTCATGGTTTCCAGCGATCTAAGGACGGAATGCTTGGTGCCGGTGTGTATGTCAGTCGTAACATTGACAAAGCTAAATGTTACCCACTCCAAACCGATAAAAAGGACAAAGTTGTTTTTAAGTTGAAAGTACGTGTTGGCAAAGTAAAAAAGATTGACTGTGATCATCATCCGATGCAAAAAAGCTGGCATCAGAATGGATATGATTGCGCATGGGTTCCTCCAAACTCCAACATTTCCTCCATCAAGTCAGGACGCGAAGAGGACTGTGTATGGGATCCCAAGCGAATCAAGGTGGTAGACGTTGCTTGTTGCGTTGATGATGCCAAACGCAAGGAGCTGCGTAAACTTATACATCGCCAGAATGGTACAGATGATGTTTGCAGTCGCTGCTATCACAATAAACCGGCTGGACAACATGACATTCAGCGTTGTTGGTCCTGTGGGAAGAACATTTGCCCATTCCAACGCCAACATCAATGTAAAACAGTGCATCTCTAGTTGGCTCATGTTTACGCATGTATTTTCTTTTCTCTTGTCAACGTTTTTGCTACTTTGACTGTTTCTCTGAATTATGAGAGATGTAGGTATTGGTAACTGCTTGTACCCTGGCCTAATACGAGTAGCCTATCCGAAATGAAGCAATAAAAACACGCACACACACAATTTGTATTGGCTGTTTGTGTTCTATCATTGTGATGGACGTTCATGGAAATAAATATTCATACCCATTTAATTAATTAAGTGCTATCTGGGATCTCACATCACCAAGATGTTGGTTATTGCAGAGGATGCGCCTTTCTCTGTCAAGCACAAAAGTATACATTTTCTTAGAAGTTTCACGTTGTGCAGAACACCAGAGGGCAGCAGACGTTATGCATTCCTGTCCACTGTTACAGGACCAAAGAGGAAGTCATATCACCATAGCAAACACAGGTGCGACAAGGATGTACCAGACCGGCAAA
>JASCQY010000388.1:15899551-15923301 GCA_030264315.1 Sardinella tawilis
GTGTGTGTGTGTGTGTGTGTGTGTGTGTGTGTGTGTGTGTGTGTGTGTGTGTGTGTGTGTGTGTGTATGTATGTGTGTATGTGTGTGCAGATTTCATCACTGAGATGCTGGGCTCTGAAAAGTACAGACTGAGCTGGGAGCACATGCTTGGATCTCTGCAAGATCCCAACATCAACAGGTAATCCCCTCGGCCACTCTCACATGCACATATTCAAGCTAGTGTCACAGGTCACTCCAGTGAAGTAAGGCGTTGCATAACAGGGCCCACACTTTGGGTGTGAAACGAACTCGAATCCAGTTTCTATTTGAGCTTAATGCTTACGTAAAACATCATGATGAATGTGCTTTTATCATGCCAGAGAGGTATGTAAGTTGTCTGGTATAGTGGAAAGTACAGCCTCTTTTTGCGCCTCCTTGGGATTTGGAATACGTGCTCTAAATGGATATTCTACTGTGCGTGTGTGTCGGTGAGATGTACTGTATCTCTGTGTCTATGTGTGTACAGTATATTTGTGTGTGTGTGTGTGTGTGTGTGTGTGTGTGTGTGTGTGAGTGTGTGTGTGTGCAATGCGTAAGAGAGAGAGAGAGAGGGAGAGAGAGAGGCAGAGATGTGTGTATGTACAGCATGTATGTCAGGGAGAGAAATGTGTGTGTGTTTGCGTGTGTGTGTGTGTATGTGTGTGTGTGTGTGTGTGCCAGGTGGGTGTCAGTCTGTTCACCTTTTGACATCTTGTCATATGTTCAGGCACCTGGTCTACTGCATCTTTGATCTGCTGCTGGAGTCTCTGATCCCTGAGTTCTCAGAGGAGGCCTTTCAGAAATCCCTTCTGCATAGTCTCTGCCGAGATGTGGAGAAAACTGCAACATCTCCATGAACCCTCCCCGAGACATACACGAGACACACACACACTCACACACACACATACATATTAATGTACAATATTACCATATCCATTAGTAGCCTTATTTAAATTCACAAACTAAACATGGCTGTTCTCTAACATAGATGTAAAATTTCAGTATTGACAATTTATTGAGTTCTCAAATAATGTTCTGGCTAAATGCAGAATCAGGTTTGACTACCAGATGATATATGTTAATAAGCTGTTTACTAATGGGTTTTTAAATTCTAATTAATTACTTAATTGTAAATACTGTATGTGTTTGTATTTTATACCATATTTTAAACTATAGAGAAGTATTTACAATACTGTAAATTACTGTAATATAAAGTGTTTATAGCCAAATTTGGGTTAACCAGATTTTGTCTATTATTTTAGTACTGAATAACATGTAGTGGTGAGCATTTATATTTCATACGCAACTTTGAATTAGCTTGTTTTGTATTGTTATATACTTGTTTTGCAATCATATAAAAAAAACTGCAGATACAAACCCAGTGTCCTCATCTGGAACTGTTTTATATGTAATGTGACTTACATAATTTGATCAGTTCCATGTACTGTACAGTATTAGCATCCCATTGTAGGAAATCACAGCTGTAAACAATTGTCTGGAGTATCAATCAACGAATTGCCTTGTTCGAGGGCACCTTGTACTGTCCGTAGGAATAAGAATGAGAAAATTTGATACAACTTAGACCGAAACAGCAGCCAGCACTTATTGATACGGGCAAGGAAACTCATTCATTTTCCTGTGCCCTCTTCAGTTAGCACTAGCTGCCAGTATGCGTTAAACCACATTTTCTCCCCGACCACACTCTTGAGTTGATATACTCCAGATAAGCCCTTTAAGCAGGCTGTGTATTGTATTTACTCTCTGTGCTGATTGCTGTGTCTAACCCATCGTTTACCCTTTGTCACATGCATGGGGAATTGTCCTACACAACATGGCCTTGTCTTTCTAGGTCACTGTGTCCTTTTTTGCATCAGAGAACTGAAGACTAAGCCATGGACTCTTACACATCCTCAGCCAGACAGGTGCGCACTGACGTGAGCACATGAACAAGGTTTCCAGGGTTCACCTTGGCCGAGACGCCATGAGATTTTGCATGCACATTTATGTTTGTCAAGCACAAGTCATCACAACTCCTGTGGCCTACTTTTGCGAATCAACTCGAGGCGAGCGTAGTGATACCGGAGACATAACAAAAACAGAGGTCGACTGGGTGACGTAGCTTGACTGGCCAGCAGTCTTTCTCATTCAGATGATAGAGGTTCTCTAATGGGCGTCTTGTCCAGTGTCTAAAATAAATCAAACTTGTAGTTTACATTTGAATAGCTTCTCATAGTCAGACTGAGTGACCCCTTGTGAATTTAAGTGCAAGTAAAACTGTGTGTCAGGAGTGTGAGAAAGTGTTCAGTGCATCAGCGGCTGTGATTGTTTATGATGAAATACAGTGTTTAAGATTGAAATTTTCACAAATGCCACATGCCACACGAATGCCACAGTGGTCAGTGATTGCTACTGCAGCAAAAGTAAAGTCTCGGAACAGAGGCATTTGTCAAAATTTGAATCTTAATTTGAATCTTTATTTCAGCATGAACAATCCGAAAATGGCTTTAAGTGTAAAAAACTCAACCTGTCCTTTAAAGGAAAAGCCCTGGCCGATTCAAACCACAGGCCTGTTGTACAAGGAATTCCTCCTCATTCATTTAGTGTTTGCTATCAGTTCTCGATCTATGTTGTTTCTGTTCTTATTGCTACAGACAGCACTCTCTGACCTCGGACAGCAAGGCCATGACATTTTATCACTTTCAATGTTTATTTTGTGCTTTTGCTTTTCTTGGTTAAGCTTTACAACAAAGGCAATTTCACCTGCCCAAGGATATCCTATAGTGCCTTTTTTTTGCACATGATGGCCATTTTTTAATGTGCATAAGTCTGGGACAAAACGTGCAGTGAAATAAGAAATGGAAGGCCATGTAGATTTTTAAATAATGCGTTTTTTTTTTCTCTCTCTATTTCTTCCATGGTCCAATTTTTTCCATTTCGTTGCGTAACCAGCCAGACTACTCGTTTTTATGATTGCTACTGTTGTGTCATCACTGAATCAGATAAAAGCATCATGTACAGATGGCCAGTATCTAGACGATCTGTTCTTGTAATGGCCTCTCAGGCACAAAGCAGTCCTCTGATGTCCACAGTATCCAGACGAAGCACTAAAGGTCCAGCTGTCTTGGACAGTTTAAAATCCCTGTCAAAAAGCATGGTTTAGGCCAAATTGGGAAAATAATGAAATCGAACCAAATTAGATTAAGTTTTATTATTATTTTTCATTCCTTTATGCATAACCATCAAATGTTTGAGGGAGTAATCAAATCCGTATTTTTCCCTGTGTGTAGACACATATAGAATCCACATAAACACACAACTTGCACATGCACTTCAAAAAACAGAGCCTATAGTCTTTGTCCAACCATTCATTTCGTCATGTGGAATTTGTTTTGTCATAAATGTGCATGCAGTTAAGGGTGGTAAATGTGCCTTAATGTTATGGTAAAACTAAAAATATATTGGCTATGCAATTATACAACTTTTCTTTTGGTCAATAACTGCTTTTATGTAGGCTTTATGATGTTTGCAACTTTTGTAAAACAAAGAATATACTTACACTAGCACATTTTCATATGCATAGAGCCTCTTTTGTAGTTCAAACTGCTGATGTAAAAGAAGCAATATTCTCCCTTTTTACCTTATCTGAGGTAAAGTTTGAAAGTAACATACTCTTGTTGCTTCAAGGATTTGTTTTTCTCTGAGAAAAATAAGTCTCGCTGCTTTGGCTCGCTGCATCTCTCACAGGCAAAACTGGCACTGCTTCTCCCGCTTGTTATTGTGTGCTTAAGGGCACTAGAGAATGTTTATCCGTTCTCTCTCTTGTCTTCGCTCTCTGTGTTCTTCTCCCTCTTCTTCCTTTGTTTTCTTTCTTTCCTTCTCTATTTCCCTCCGATTGTGTGCATGGGTTTAAGTGTGTTTTCTTTGTTGGGTATGTTTTCATTATAATGAAG
Organism: Sardinella tawilis; assembly: GCA_030264315.1. Taxonomy (NCBI): domain Eukaryota; kingdom Metazoa; phylum Chordata; class Actinopteri; order Clupeiformes; family Clupeidae; genus Sardinella; species Sardinella tawilis. The sequence goes on from JASCQY010000388.1 coordinate 15,903,520, forward strand.
GTGGCGAGACATAACCTGCTCTCGGTTGGTCTATTGATATACAGCAATGATGCGGGCTGAAATGCAAACTTATTACAGGCACTTATGCAATCAACCACTTTTGTTGGAACGATTTACATTTTCAGTTTATCAATTCACAGCACTGTTAAGTTATACATGCCATCAAAGTAATTACCTAACCTTGTAGGCATGTTAGAGCAGATGATGTAGGCTACTGTGTATCCCTTACCTACCAGTTATAACTGTTAATAACCAATGTTATTACATCCTATAACAACAAATGTCATATGTTAACAAACTGTAATTACAGTGAACAAATGAGGCCTGTCATACCTGTTCCAAGTAGAAGAAATTAGACATGATTCCTCAAAGTCCCAGTCCTTCAGCCATGCAGTGTACACTACCTGTCATGACTCATTTATGCAATGGCTTAAATGGCGTCTGGGTTGGGGCCAAGTGTTATCATGGTATGGTTCCATTGTTAATTGTGACCAAGATGTGTTGCAGTCGGGGTGGATGGAAAAGTAGGACGACCAGAGGTCCTGGACCAGACTGTGTTCCTGGAAGCAGCTGCAGCCGTGGCAGATAAGTGTGCTTCACAGTGGTTTTAATCAAAGCTTTCTGGACTTATAAAGAAATAATCATACAAGGGGGAAGACACAAGGTCAGAGATGTTCCCATCTGCGTGACGATAAGGCGGGGGAACTGTAATGATGATGATAAAAGCTGCTGTGTAGTGACATTACTCAAGCGCGTGCAGCGCTTCTGTTTTTGGTTTACGCGTGTGTGAAAAATGCGTTGGCCTTTTGAAGTGACAATGAAAAGAAATGACTGTTCTCATAACAATGGCTGAGCGACTAATGAGGATGGATGTCTGCACGTACATCAACTGCACTTTGAGCTTTTGATTTGAGGCAAAAGAACTCCGAGGGCAAGATAAATTGACCTATTATCGTCTCCACATTTGGCACCTGTTCAAACACTCGGCTGTCCAAGATCGTCGATGACAGGTTGCTTAGAAATTACTCTCTTTTACGTAAGCCTGAGAGGGCAACACATTTCGATGGATGATCAGTTTTGCACACTGACATTCTGATGCTCAAGTGTAACCTGGACCATCTGAAGCGGCTTCCACTTGCATGATACGTTTCCGTAATTCTTCCCCTGCCAGGCACTTCTGACATAATTCAGAGAGAGCCCAAATGTTTTCTTACCTGTCACTGGTGTTCAGAGTTAGTTGTCTGTAGCCATTGTAAGCTTTTAAATCCTAACCATTTTAACTGTGATCCAACTTGACTTTCAATCTTATAATCCGTAGGATTTTCGTTTTGAATTCGCCGGATCACGTTTCCATTGTGAAGCTCGTGCCATCTTCCTGTGTGGATTTGGCCACAGAACCCCAGTCATGTGTGTTCAGATTTATGCGTTATTGCACATTATGCGAGCGCTCTGAGCTACATGTGTTGGAATTAGCACAGCTGTTTTGCAACATGTGGACAAGTGAGAGGGAAAGAGAAGCGCTCGGTGCACAGAGATTGCTTCCAGGTTCTCCTGCAAAGCCTGTGGCCAACATCAACAGAGAGCAGGATTATGGGGAAGCCTGCGTCTTCTGTGAGATCTGGGATAATTAAGATCAGATCGGAATCTAAGGAGCTCCGATGGGCCCGGGGATAACGGAGAGGCAGGATCTGGCAGGGTGACTGTTTGTGTTAGCCTGAAGGATAACGTGCTGAAGATGAGACGCCGCTAACGCAGAATGCCGTCTCAGGCATAATTGCCCGCGTCCGTCACCGTCCAAGACGTCCTGGAGGTTACATAAAGTGCTCTGCAAACTCTGAAATGCGAGAAACCTCTGTACGTGGCCCCGCTCTTATGTAACGCTGATGCCGGAATGGCATGTCAGTAATGGCTGTCAGATGAGAAGAGAATTTTGAGTATTTTACGCAGCGCACGTGCAGCCAGGTGAACAGTATAGCCTGACTCTCTCTCTCTCCTCTCTCTCTCTCACTCACTCACTCACACACACACACACACACACACACACACACACACACACACACGGACGCAAACTTACAGATTTTGACCCCTTTCACGACCAAATCAGAAATGGAGATAGAGTCCATTCCTGTGTGATGTATAAATTTAATATAGGCTGCATTCCTTCCATAAAGATGTCAAATATTTGCCACTTGACTGCTACCCTTATTTTATTCTCAGGGGAAACGCCTTATATGGAATTCAATGACTCCTTAATGCTGCTAGCAGCAGTGAATAAGTCAGTGCAAAAATGAATAGCAAGCCAACCATTCCCCTCATAAAAGATTATGCTGGTCTGCCCAGATCCATATTTTATCCGGCATTGTCACAGAATGGTGAACAGTATAAGCATTTACAAAAAAAAAAAAAAAAAGGACAGTATGCAAGAACCACACACTCAAATGCTTACTTCCATTGTGAAGATCATTTTTTCTTGTGTTATTGCAGGGACAAAAAAACAAACAAAAAAAAACACGTTTTTCCCTCAGCATTCTTGACTTAATGGTCAACATTTTTAAATCACTTTTGTATGCTGAGATTTAATCAGGAAAAGGCGTCTGTGCTTCCTCCACTCATCATCGACATAATTTGACATGTCAGATAAAGGAGGTTTGTTGAATTTATTGCTGTACACTTTTGTTGCCAAGGGTGCAAGTTCACTTACGGTAAAATGGGAGAGAGCTTTGTATTTGACCGCACGATGCAATGACTGGACACCACGGAGGAGGTGACCTCACACAGGGTAACCCTGGGGTTCGAATTCTATTGGAATGGTGGCCATCATTCAGTTTCTGTGGCTACCCAGCAGGTGGGCGTCCACTATGGAGGTTCTGTTGAATGTTTGGATGACCCAGTCCTCAGTTCCAGTAATATCCCAGTCACCAGTGGAGGTTCCATAGCAACCATGCAGCAGTCTGTTCAGATTGGTGGGGGTGGGGGTGGTGGTAGGGGGTGGAGCAGGCATAAGAAGAGTTTTGGATATTTCCCGCCAGAGGCTGACTGTGGACTTGCGCACACGTCTTTGATAATAGTACTTGACTGTCTACAGAGAGGAAGGGGCCTCCATAGTCTACTGAAAGCTGCCAAGTGTCTGAAGGACAAAGTCTGAGACATTGTGACATTTGAAACCACTCAGTTAATGCTGTATAGCCGCATTAGCATGCATGAGGTGAATTCAAGCTCCTGAAGGGATACTGGTGACGAGAACAGAGAGATGAGCATGTTTTTTTGATCAAATGTTTGTTTCTATAAAAGAACTCGTAATTGCGAATCCTCTCCTCTCTCCTGCACCAACCTCTCCATCCCTCCCCTTGCATTCCCTGGGTGACTCGTTGTGTGACGGCAGGCCTCAGTGACAACTCTCCTTTTGGCTGCTTTCCCAGGTGACAGATATTTGGATAACTTGTTACTGTTTTAACAGGCCACACAAGATTAACGGCCGTGTTGGTGAGATGACTTATCGCGGACCTGTCCAAGTCCCAGTCTTCCCTCGCGCAGTTGCTGGCCAGTGCATGGAAAAGCCATGTCTCTCTTCAGTCAAGTTACGTAAGTGCCATGCTTTTAACACCCCCCCCCCCCCCATCTCCCCCCAATACACACACACACATACACACACACACACACACTCCCTTTTGATTCCCATTTTGACATGCCCTTGGTCTCGAAGATGGGAACTTAAAATGCTTAGTTAATTCCATTTATTGTTCTCACTTGTTTTCTTTTCTCCTTTTTTGTCTTGCTCTTGCTCGCCTCCCTCCCTTGGGCTTGCGTAACACTTAACAAGAACGTGATGCAATAGCATACAGACTGTCATGAGGAGAACTTACTTTTTAACCATGCGTTCTGTCTGTCAAAATGGACAGCTCCCAGGCTTTGCACTTTCTACTGTTGCAGGTCTCAACTCTTCACCTTTCCAGTGCTCTGGTCATACTACCAGCAAACACACGAAAACATTTGAACAATTAAATAAAAAAAGAAAGTACAAGGCTTTCAATTGATTTTCCCTCCAGTCGTTCTCAGTGTTGTGCACTTTCCCCATGCCTAGTCTGGACTCTCCCTCCCAAACATTCCACATCAAGGTTCCAGTCACGTGGAGATGTATCCAGGAAGTTGTAAGTCGTTGAGGGGTCAAACAAAATTTACAATCTGATGCGGTGTCGGTTTGTTTTGTCCAGATCCGGAAAACACTGGATGGTCAGCGGGTGATGATATGTTAGGCACGAGTCGTGAGTTAGATCATCGGATGTTCTCTTCAACGGCAAGTTCTGCATTTCCCATTTGAGAATATGTTGTGCGCCACACGTCGGACATTTTCCCAACATGTCTCATGGAGTATTACATAAATGGCGTGCAGTTTATTCCAAAACATTTTACATTTGAGGATATCTTGTGTCCAACACGTGAGATATTTCCCCAAAATATTTACTCACCCCCCCAAATGTATTACATAAACGCAGTAACAGTAGGATGACCCAAAACTCCATTCAACTGTCTCAGTTGTATGAACACAACCATTGCTGCTGTGTTCAAAAATCCAATTTATGTGCATGCATACTCAATTGGGAACAAGTCTGAACAGCCAAAAATCATGAATTCAATTTGTCTCCATCTGTCTTTGTATTCATATTCATATTTGTATGTGTTTTGAAATGCAAATCCATTTATATGGCTGCTTTGAACAGACTTTGAAGTGTTTTTTTTTTGGCCTTACCAGACTTTTGACACAATGTAACATCCATGTGGTTGACTTGCAACATGCCACTTTGGTGGCGAAGATAACTCTGCAGAGAAGTCCTCTCCTCTGTCTCTGAGGCTGTCCAATTAAGACTTTCATGAGTCCTACAATGCATACATACATCATTAAAAGTTCAAAAAGGGTAGGAGCAGGCTTCACTCAGAATATTTTTGTTGTTTTTAGAGTGCTGACCAAAACACAAACTAAGCTAAAATGTACAGTAGGAAAAAAGGTTGGACTATGCATAAATAATCACCATTTGTGTAATAAATGGTGATTTATGCATAGCACAGGCTTTTTTCCTGCTTTTCACCTATACATCAATGCAGTATGGTGAATTGGTTCATTTTCCTGCATGTTGATTGATTATGTCTGCCAAAAAAGTCCGTTTTCGGTGCACTTTGTCTGTGTGCAGCAGGATTATACAAAAGCTACCGACCTGATTTTCATGAAACTTAGTGGAAAGGTGCAGCATGATCCAAGAACACATTAAATTTTGTAGTGTATCCAACTCATGGTTGGATCTTGAGTGATGTTGCAATATATGGCACTTGGCCTTGCCTTTCAAAGGTCTGACTGTGCTTCCTGAATTCCCTACTAGTTTATGTCTACATTGCCTCCAGGTGTAGTCATTACAATAGCAACCAATGAAGATATGAGATTGCTACACAGAAACAGATATCAGATCTGATCCCTAAGATATAAAATAAGGTGACTCCGTCAGGGAGATTGGATTCTGACCGGATGTGCCAAAGATGGGATTTGGACTGACAGCCCGAACTTTGCCTTGAACATTCCATGTCTGGCCAGTACAGCTCCTCTCGTTGTGGGGGGTCAGAGAGATTGATTGTCCGCCTCTGCACATGCTGTGTTAGAACGAAGCCCAGTGGGAGACGGCACTCTCACCACTTGAAGCTCTCTGTCTCTCTTTTTTTTCGCTCTCTCCCTCTCTCTCCCTCTTTCCTTGGACTCTGTCATAGCTCTTCCAGGTGTGCTTTTACCAACCTGTTGCCTGGAGAGATTTTGCTCTTAGAAACACACTTTTAGCGCTTTGAAAAGCATGAGCTTGTCATAGTTTGTGACCTTAGTCATCATAAGCTATGTGAATGCATCGCACCACCAGAAATATATGGAGTGGTGAAAGGCACGCTGCGCTCAGGGCCTTATTTCTTACAGCCTCTGGGCCCTTGGCATGTGTAGACAGAGTGTCTGAGGAAATCTCTTTGGGAGGGAACATGTCATTCACCTTATGCTGCGCAGATGAAGGATTTATTGTTGCCAGCCCTCTCCATTACAGTTGCAAGGTGGTGAGATCTGCCAGGACGCTGCAATGTGGCCTCTCCGTTCCCAGGGGGCGCTGCTTCCTCATTCTTCAAAAACTGTTCACTCTGCGAGAGAGACTGTGTCGACCAGGAGATGGCAGTATGAGTCTAAATCTTGTCCACGGGTCACCTGTTTGCATATGATGCAGTGGGTCCTAATGACATAGAGGATGAAAGCTTCAGTGTGTCTTTTTATTTAAAGGACAATATAAACAAAGGTATAATAACCCCAGCAGAAAAGATTGGGTGTTCATAATTGACTCAGCAGAAAAGATCATATTAGGTATTTATAATTGACCTCGCAGATAAGATCATATTGGGTATTTATAAAAATGGATAATTTGCCATTTAAAATTCAGTATAAATGTGTGTACAGGTATAATATAAGTTTAGCTCATCCTACCTGGCACTGGCACTTGGTTTATACTAGTGCAGCTCAAGAGTTGTGTGCCTGAACAACAGTGAAGCGTATGAAAGAATGGGTATCGTGCCTGCAATACAGAGTCAAAGATTCCTCTGAAGAGACATATTCTCTGTGTAGAATTTCTTACGGCTTGCATGATTAACTGATTTATCTATCTATCTGTGTATCTATAGTATCTATCTATCTATCTATCTCTGTCTTATTTATCCATTGTTCTTACAGTATCTGTTAGATCCCATTACATGTGCTCTAGCCTAGCCTTCTCTTGACCTTTAAAGGAGTTCTCTGGAGTGAATTAGGGCATATCTTTTTCGCTATGGTTTTGTTTTCATATGCCCTAATCAGTTAGCAGTAGAGGCTAGTTCTCGAATTCGGTCTACGTTGTACCTACTGCTGTCGTTCTGATACCTATCGACAGCACTCGGCAGCCAGACAACAGGGCTTAGGTTTGATTCACTCCGGAGAACTCCTTTAAGTTCAATTTGAGCCGAGGTGTAAAATCTTATGGAGCTCCAGGTCAGTATGGGCAGGCCCAGCCAGACTGTGTGCTCTTGATACGTTGGATGGTTTTATGGGGACCGATGCATTATAGTTGGACAGCTAAATGAGCTCTATAGGATGCACAAGGTCAACTGCTCTCCCATATCTGCCTGTCTATCTTTCTATCTATCTATGCCTGTCTATCTATCCATCTATCTATCTGTCTGTCTGTCTTTCCATCCATCTGTCTATAAATCAATCTATTTATTACTCCATCTATAATATTATTGTCTGAACAAACATGTCATACAGTATGTCTCAAATTCAACTACATGCTGAAACGAGTGCTTGTTGCTCCAGGTTCTTTCAGCTATTCAATATGGCACCTCTGTGCAGGGCTTATCATTAGGTAATGCCTCGGCGGGGTGCTTTGACTCTGTCTGACATCAACTCATGTGCATTTTGAGAATGTTCTGTTATGCAGCTGACCTCACCTCGCTCAGGAAGGATGAAGGATGGAGCCATAAACGTCTCGCTGAGAGGGACCCGCGAATCAAGCCACGTCCAAAATTACATTTCCTCGAGAAGGGGGCCTGAGCGCATAATTGTCCATTACAGAGTCTCCCAAATGACTTGTATGTGCCCAAATCCAATTCTCAGTGTAGATTACTGCATTCAGGCATGTGCTTTTAAGCCTTCCAGGCACCATGAATGTTTAGACGGATAATCGTGGATGCATTTCTCTGAGCTATGCTGTGTGATATGCATTTGTTTGGAGACAACAACCTACATGTGTCGGCAACTTGGGAGAAAATAAATTCACAAAAAGCTGTTCTCTCGGTCCTGATAAAAAAAAAAAACCTCGGCTGTTTCTCACAACTGAAGCCAAAGGGTGGGGTCTCACTGAAGACAAGACTGATTAGCCACACAACTGGTCGATGCGGTCTGAGAATGTTTTATTTAGGCCAAAGCACTCACTCAGTGAAGGACGAAAATGGGCATGCACTAACTGCATGTTGTTAGAAACATCTTTCCCGTCTCCTGTGAAAAGCATAGTTAACCATTGTTTCCCCTGACAAATTTATGTGTGTGTGTGTATGTGTTCACTCTCCAGAGTGGTGGGAAAAACAGGCGCATTGGAAATCAGGAATGTTGGATCACCTCGGGATGAGGGAGTTGTTCCGGAGTGAGTCTGTGGTCTGTGGTGATATCACTTACATTTCAGCAGACATGGAGATTTCACAATCTGACGAATTGTAAACCAATGCCAGCACACTGTAAGAATTGATTTTGTGGTCATATGTGTAGCCTATATGTGTGTTATGTGCGTGAACACAATAGAGAGTGCTGAAGCCCCTTCTGGACTACCATGGAACACCTAAAGAGAGAGGAGGACATCATGCAGATAGTTCTGCAAGAATATTAGACAATAAATATCTATCAGTACAATATCATTGAAGACAACACCATTTTTATGTAATTTTATGGTAAGGTAACTCAGCTTCATTTCCCTATTTGATCTCATTCATACTGCACATGCTTGAACAGTATATGGAATTTGAAGACTCTTCCTGGGTTTTCGTTTTTCTCTCAGTTGACAAAGTTTGTCTTGGACTGTAATCAGTTATCATACTGTGTTGGTTTCAAACTCCTATTTAGGGAAAAGTTGAAAGTTCTTTTCAATCCTTATCCAATATACCTCATTCATTCATATCACCATCTCTTTATTTGTTTATTTGCAGCGAAGGCTGTTAGACCTTCTCATCTCTGCACCATGAAATAGGTCATCCCAGACACTGGCCTTTTTTATGAGGACTTTTTCTTCAGTATGGTTGCAGTCAGACTCAAATTAAGGATGATCTAAGGAGGAGGGCCATGTTGGTATTACGATATGGATGATTGGTCACTCTCCATTGCTCTTTTCCGCTGCACGCCAGCATCTTTCCCAGAGGTTTCCATTACAAAGGCTGACCAGGCCCTCACCTCAAGCCTGCTCTGACAGGGCCTGCATGGGTGTTAGGCATAGTGCTGACATGCTGAAGGATCGACATGGACTGTGCCAGCGTGACTAAGGTAGCTGGAAGACACTGTCTAAAGCAAGAATGTGAATTTGACAAATGCATATTGAACAGTGCTATAGAAGATGAGTCATTCAGAGAAATACAAAACAATTAATACTCGCGCACAGCAGAAAAAAAGGAGCAAATATTGTGTCTGTGAAGTTTCTTAGTCATCCAGGCCATGGTAGTCAAAATGACTAAGTTGTATGCAACTGGACTTCTTTTCGGAGCTTGAAGACGTTTCACGTTTGAGTACTATTGTGTTTAGAGCATTATCTAAACATTGACAGAGGTTATAGGCCAGATGGTAGGTCAGTCATCTTTGGAAAAGTCTTGTAAGGTGTGTGCTGTGTTTTCTGTATGCTTTTTACATCACTGTCTCTGGCCGCTGTGTTTTTTTTTTTTTGTGCCTCTTTTGTTTTCTTTTTTACTGTCCTCCGTTTCTCTCGTTTGACCCCTTTGCGTGCGTCATGTCTGGAAGAGTCGAGCGGTAGGGAAGCTGTCTTTTCCATTCAAGAGGATGCAGTGGGTGGGTGTCCAGCTCATCTGACACCCTTTCAGAGAGCTGAGTCATTGGGACAATGGGACACCAGGCACAAGAGCTACTGGGCAGCCACAGGCAGACACAGGGGAAGAGTTTATTACAGCAAGTTGGGTTTGGGAAAGAGAGAGAGAGAGAGAGAGAGAGAGAGAGAGAATAAGATGAGAGGTGAGAGAAGGAGTGAGAAAAGAATGGAAACTGAACAGAAAAAAAGCTGAGCTGACGAGGAGACAAGACATGCATCTTTTTTCACCTCATCATCTTTTTTTTTTCGTCTTAAACCCACACTGCACTGTATGTGAATGTAACACTGGCTAACTCAGCAGACTTTGGCTGCAGCCTCCTCCCTCTCTCTCTCTCTCTCTCTCTCTCTCTCTGCTTGCCTCCTCTGCTTATCTTTAATCAGAATGTAATGTTTCATCTTCATCTGTGCCTCAGGCCAAGAAGCTGTCCCAAAGAGACACTCGCCAGCATCATAGGAGACAATTTAAGGGAAATGTGCCTTTAATATTAAAGTTGCACAAAAGATCCATCTGCGGGAGGGGAGAACTGACCCATTTAGTTCGGCATGAATGCGATCTGTGATTCATCATGTCGGCGAAGGGCCTTCCAACGGGCAGGAATTTGATGTCATCTATCCCGCGATTCAGTGCTCATGCCGCGTTTTTGTTGTTCAGCTGATTCCTATCAGTTGATTGAAGCGATGAGGTGGCTGCTAGCGAACATGTTTGTCTGTAAAAGGATGTCTGGAGCGTACCTTTGTTGTTTCCTCAGCGGCCAACCTGTGAAGAAAATTTTTAGGCTGGAAGGAATTTGGATGAATGAAATGAACCTGATCTTTTTGATGGATCAAAAGAGAACAAACCTGAATGCGCAAGCATGTGGAACACCCCCCCCCCCCCCAAAAAAAAAAAAACCTTGTTAACGATCCTGCTAATAAGAATTCAATCATGTGCGTCTCGCTGAGGAAGGTCAAAGGTCAGAGAACCACAGCACTAGGAGGTCACGAGCGAGTGCATGGCCGGATCTGGGCACGCACAACGCAGCAAGTCTGGCAGGCTGCCTCCTCCACTCGTTCCTCCTTTCTGCCTTTGACCCTCCAACCACGCATATACACACACACACACACACACACACACACACACACACACATATACACACTCTCTCTCTCACACACACACACACACACCCACACCAAACATCTTGGAAACAGATGATGTCCTCCATTTTGTCTTCACAGCACACACACCAAACTACACAGAAAGCAGGTGGAGTCGTCCTCCTATGTGATGTCTTTGAACACTTTGGCAAAGACTACCGGCTGAGATGATGCAACACCTGAAGCGCAGAGAAGGTGTTTCATCATGGTCCCTCGAGATGCATCAAGATCAGATAAGTATATCAAGGTGTTGCTTTGGTTCCTCTTGGGTTCTCAGGATTAGGAAGTTTCTTTTGAAATTTTTATTTGGCAGCACATTGTATTTCCTCAAATGCGGGCTACAGATATGTATAACACACATCGTAAAAAGCAAAAGTCTTTCATGGACAGCCAGGGACCAATTGTTTGGGATGACATGACTGGATTTATAAATGGTGCTCTCGAGCTGGACCCATTGGACTTGGTCCGATCGCCGCTATACTACTTCCAATTACAAGCCTGACTGGACCCAATCCAGATGCTATCCATATCAGCTTTCTCTGTCCAACATTATGGATGATATTATACAGGATACATCCATCACAGCTGTTTTCACACCATAACCCAGGCCAAACTGAGAAACGGATGAGGGAAAGAGAAGGAGAGAAAGAGAGACTGAATGAAGGGGAGAAAGAGAGAGAGAGAGAGTCAGGAGAGTGGGGAAGAGAGAGAGGGAGAGAACTATAATCGGATAAAGGCATTTTATAATTAAAATGTGTGTCCTTGGTTTCCCAGACATCCTGGACAGAACAAAACACTTTTTTTTCCTCCAATGTAAGCAGTAGAAATTAGGGCAGGGAGGAGGTGGTTTGGGGGGGGTGCGTCTCCAGTGGGCCTCTAGGGTCTTACTCTCCCTCACGTCCACAGCGAGCACGCTGAACACGGGACCCCGCTAACATGAACCAGATGCATCTGGCGGGTGTATCTAATGGCCTTCTGCACACATCGTTTGGGCTCAACGCAGAGGCATCAGATGAATGGCTTGAGCTGAAAAACATTTTTTTTTTTTTTCCCCGACATTTGTTGTCGGGAGTGCAGGGATGAAGCATCACTCCACAAAGCTGCCCGTAAGCACAGCGTCAGTGACTGCAAGCTGTTCGTAAACAGTTTGTTGTGTTACTGAGTACCCGGGCTCATCCATGTCAACAGACACAGACTTGTAGACTTTAGTGGGTGCCGGGCTATGAATCAGTCGATCAGTCCAAACAAGCAGAGTGGCAGATTTTGGAGAAGTATACAAAGTGGTTTGGATCGTTGACTTCTGTGGCTATCATGATAGCTTGCTTGCTAAAGTTCTGAGACAAACAAAGCTCCGTGCATACTTGTGAGCTCAGTAACGTGAACACCAAGTGCTGCATCATGTCGCTTGATGAAATGAAAATAGGATGATTGGAAGACTGGAATGGATACATGGGGAACTCTTCTTTTTGCCCTTGCGTGAGACAAAGTGCTTTCAAGTTATTTGACTGTTTGTCTCTTCTTTTTTGTAAGTTTTGAAGTGGTCTCTGTAGTGTTGGTGTGATGCTGCGCCCAATCGATCCAGCTGTTTGTGGCGTATCTTATTTGTTTGGCGGAGTCGCTCTGCGGAAGTCTCCACTCAGCTGTCCTCCTCCTCTAGGTCCTCTGTGTGCGTAGACTCATCGTTTTGTTTTTGCTGTCGGCTTGTGCAGATTTAGTGTTTTCCTCACCGAGAATGCATGCACACAGAAATGTCGTCTCTTTTTTTTGTTCCGCCTCGGTACCACAAATGAGGTTGTTTGTGTGCGCATTCGTGAGAAAATGTGACCTGCAGCATGGGCCTTGTGTGTGTGTGTGTGTGTGTGTGTGTGTGTGTGTGTGTGTGTGTGTGTGTGGTGTGTATATGAGCGTGCATATGCACGTGCACGCTAATGCTCACATTCCGAAGTGCGTTGGCACATTTGATCACACGCAACAGTGGCTCGTGTGTGTGTGTGGGTGTGTGTCGCCACGTTTTCACATGGTGGCACTTTTTATTCCCATCCCTATATCCAACAGCCCACTCACTGTCCATGGAAATCCCCTCACACTACATGTATGTGTGTGTGTGTGTGTGTGTGCACATCTGTGTGTGAGTGTGAGTGTGTGTGTGTGTGTGTGTGTGTGTGTGCACGCATCTGTATGTGTGTGTGTGTGTGTGTGTGTGTGTGTGTTCGAGGTTGATCTCGGGTGACTGACTGCACTGCAGCTGCAGGCTGGGCTTCTCCCTGGGCCCTCGTGTGATGTGCAGCTGGCCGGGCCAGTCAGCCAGGGCCCTGCGTTTCACTAGACCCCGTCGCCACAATCCACGCTCAGTCAGGGCCCCTTTTCTGGCTCATCCCAACCACCACCACCATGTCCTCCTCCTCCTCCTCCTCCTCCTCCCTCAAACTCTGTGGATGAAGCTGCTGGAGGCTAGCCAGGACCTGAGGAGTTCTGCAGAAATTCATGTGAACAGTGCGATCACAATAAACGTATCGGAGAGCGAGAGAAAAAGAGGGGAAAAGAGGCCCGCTCTGGTTCACATCCTCTGAAGGGGTCAGCAAGTCACCGCCGAGGGATTGCGAGGCACTGGCGTGGCACGGCCGCCGGTCTTTATCGCCAGCAGAGTGTGAGTGAAGACCGATGAAATGTGACACGTAACACAAACGTGTTTGTGGCTAGTTCAGACGGTTCGCTCCATCGTTCTCTCCATCACCTCCACCCCCCCCCCCCCCACTTCCCCTCACTACCCCCCACCTCCACCCAAGGCAAACTTGAGCCAAGATTCAATGTTCCCTCTGACCAGTCAAGCCAGTCTGATATCTAAGCTTCACGCACGGATGTATTGCTTGCTGTGTCATTAACCAGTGCACTCCCTAATCTGTCGGCCTCTAATTTGTTTTTCCAAAGTCTGTTAAAGAATTATATGACCTCCACTCCCAGAGTTATATGACCCCACAGCACAAAGCTGTTTAGTTTAATTTCTTGGGCGAAATAATCTTTGTTGATTTAGTCATTCAGTTGAACTCTTGGGCTTGGAATTAAAAAAAAAAAAAAAGGCCAGACAGGCAGTTCGTTTTAAAGAGGCTGGACTCATGTTTACTTGGCCCTTTTTTCTGCTAAGGGATACACCACAATTGGGTCAAAGATGTGCTACACGTCTGTCTTGATGGAACTGGCCATTCATTTCAGACAGAAAGTCTGCTTTGGCCGGCTTCTGGAGTGCAGAGCGCGTATGGAATCCATTCCTCTGACCCATGTGGCTTGTATTTATTGGGTTGGTTATCTCCAAGTCCAGTGGCCTAGACTGCACCATCAGAACTAGCTCCACTGGCCCGCCTGACTGCATCCTCCTCCTCCTCCTCTTCTCCTTCCTGCCTCGTGGTGGACAGGACAGGAAGCAGCTGCCCATAACTGAGTGGAGCTCTAACGAGCTTGTGGCAAGAGGCAAAAGAGAAATGAGTTGGACCATACAAGCATTAGCGCCCACAAGCTGCCACCTGCTCCGCATGAATCACAGCTTAGCTTAGCTTAGCAACACTACTGGAAACACATCTGAAAAAACTAATGGCTAACACTTGGATATTAAGCCCAGAGAGATTGAACAGATTTTCTCTTAAGATACAGTTTCAGCATTTGGAATTGTTGAACCATTACTGAGCCATTTAACCTAATATGGTAACAGAGTGTATTACAGAAAGAGATACATGTATCACACACAAAAACAACAGTTCAGTTTCCACCGATTGTGTTCACCCTGAATGAATTATTAGAAATAAGCCGGGCGATGCCACTTCAAAAAACACACATAATGGCCACTGAGTGAGTAAGTACAGAAGCTCTAAGTGGAGGAAAATAGACGGTTACTGCATCAGTAAGTGCATGCCACCAGAAGCTACCAGATTGCTCGTGCACTCCCATCCCTGCGCAAGTGGCATTTTGCGAGTATTTATATAGATGAGTGTGTTTGAATGCAGGTCACAGGCATATGATTAGTTTGTTGGTTTGGGCTGGGTCAAAGTTTGGTTATGTCTCGAGCGGGTGCCCCCCTTATGTGGTGGGCTGGTTTGAAACCACCTAATGGCTACTTGCCGTGGTAAAAATGTCACTCCTGCCAGTCATCGGTAATTACAGATGTTGGCGTACATGTGCATTCCTTTAGCAAACATAAGTGCAGAAAGGACAGGAAAGCCTTTATCCCTTAACAACAGGGCAGTTGTACCTCTTCCGTAGAGTGTCCTGTTTTTGAGGGGAATGTTGCGAATTCCAAAATTGAAACTCTGCCAGTATCGAAGGGGTTTTGTTTCTTGAAAGAGTTGTTAAGTTGTCAACAAATTAGCATCGCACTGTATTTTGTGAAATATGGAAACATGGTCATGATAATCTCAACAAAGACATCTGTTACTGACTATTGCTGAGAAAGCCCTTTGTTCTGCGTTGCAGCATGTCTTCAAGTGACCAGTAAGTCAACCCTATCATAGCAGAGGCATGGCAACACACGGACAAGGACGGCACTGTCAATACGCTTCACGCATGTTTTAATATTGTCTTCATCTCACAGTTTTTTCCCCGTGTGCCATGCTCAGCTTCTGTAGATTTCTCTTTTTTTTCAGTGGGCTTCAGCACAGTAGGATGTGTTGTAATAGTGTGACATTCTAATTTTACACGTTTCTATCAGGGCTGCTGGGTGTGGATGGAAAAAAAGAACTAAAGAAAGAAGCACTTTGAGTTTTTTTTCCCTTCTCTCTTGCTCTCTTTCTCTCTTTTTGTCAAATGTGTGGGCCACCGTCAGCGAAACCCGTGTTTCTGTTCTGTTTTCCCCTCTCCCATGGCACAAGGGTAGAGGGTGGAGGGGGAGGCTGGGAGGGAGGGGGCTGCTCGACAGTCCATGATATCATGGGAAAGGAAGCGAGCCACGCAAAACATTCCTGGGATCCAATTTATGGCGTGTTTAGGTTGGATTTTCAGTGAATCCTGAGAGCGAAAAGAGTAGGCAGGGGCAGTTGGAGACAATCGATGAGGTACTCTATTGTTACACGGAGGATGCAGGGCTGGCTGCTTCAAGAGGAAGGACATGATTCCCTCACTCTTTCTCAGCCTATTACTTTCTCATCATGTCTTTGTCTAACTCTCCGTGTGCCCCCCCCCCTCCCCGTTTTTTTTTTTTTTTTTTTTGGTTACTGTCTCCAAAACACATGACGTGACGAAAAAAGAAAAAAAAAAAAGCACGAAATGGGATTCCCCTCTCCTTTCTCTCTGTTTATGACCAATTCATACAAGGGATTAGCTAAATATTTTCCATGGGGATGTTGTCATGCAACCGGTAAGCGCTGTTATGATGCACATGGCACCCTCCTTCTCCAGGAAGAAAGCCGTCACTCTAGCTTTAGCTAATCGAACCACAGCACTGATGTCATGCTAAAGAGAACACACTGCCGTGCTTGCAGGGATTTTTGAGACTGTGGACGGTTCTCCTTTGAACTGTACAGGGGCAGTGGCAGCCGCTGCCTGCAGAACAATGTCTCTCTTAGTTACGTCAATGTTGATTCCATGATTCCATTCTTTACTATCATGCCAACACTCTGAAAAAGTGGAAAGTCATTTTGGAAGCATTGGAAACTGTTTGTGATCAAAGGCTCGCTACGATCCTAGTAACATCTGTTTGGGCACCGAAGACGTTTTACGACGGAGAAGATAAACTGATACATGACTTGACCTGCTGGTGGGGATTAGTATTCAACTGTTTGGTGAATGAAAGGCAACAGTATCTTCCACTTGAGCATTGACTTTGCGTTTGTCTCCCTTGCAGGTGTCTGCACTGCGCCACAGATGCTGCCATGCGATGTTGCTGCGACGAGGGGAGGGCGTTTGTTTTGGCAGGCGTCGTGAGTGGCGTGGCATGGCTGGCTGGCTGGGCCGCTGTGCCAGCGCTGGATTAGTGTGGCTCTTTCGGGGTGAGGTCATCTGGGACGGAAACAGACTGTAGTCACCTGGGCAGAGTGCCGGGGGCCTGTCGTAATGCAGGGCCAGTGTGTGTGTGTGTGTGTTTGGGGGGGGGGGCCCAGCTCATTATCCTGTCAGATTGCTGCCAAGCACCTCTTACCAGGTTTCAGTGTTTTACTACATCTCATGCCTGCATGCAAAGAACTGCATTGTGTTCAGCAAAGTTTTGGAAACACAATTCTCATCTTGGACGATTCGCTGGCGGGACAGAGATGGTACAGTATGGAGAAAAGATGAAGAGTGAAGTGTGCAGTGTGTGTGTGTGTGTGTGTGTGTGTGAGAGAGAGAGAGAGAGAGAGAGTTTGGAGACAAAGGCTTCGTGATCATCCATCCTCGTGTCCGAAACAAGGAGGAAAAGAGCGGAGCAGAGCAGAATAAAAGTGGGCCAGTCGCTGGTCAGAGCAACCCACAGGAGACGCATAGCTGTCAGTCTGTAACACAAACAGCAGCTGAGTTCTCCACGCCCTAGTCCACC
Organism: Sardinella tawilis; assembly: GCA_030264315.1. Classification (NCBI taxonomy): domain Eukaryota; kingdom Metazoa; phylum Chordata; class Actinopteri; order Clupeiformes; family Clupeidae; genus Sardinella; species Sardinella tawilis. The sequence goes on from JASCQY010000388.1 coordinate 15,920,773, forward strand.
AGCCAAATGTCAGAGAGGCTACGGAATGAAGTACTACAGAAAAAAGGGAGACAGGGTGCAGTGGGCAAGAGAGGTTGGAGAGAGTGAAAGAAAGGGAGGGAGCCCGAAGGGAAGAAGAGAGAGAGGGAGTGAGAGAGAGAGAGAGAGAGAGAGAGAGAAAGACAGAGTGAGACAGAGGGAGAGGAGACAGAGAGGGAATGCTAATGGTTGGAATGGGATATCAGAGAACCCTAATCGACAGCTCCGAGTCCCACTCCCTTTCCCCACTCCTATTCCCTGAGCCCCCTGATGAGGGTGGGACTGTAATGGACTGCACCTGCCACATGTCCTCCCCTACGCTGCTCAACCACGGATCTCGACCTCCTTTCGTTGTGAAATCGCTCAAGCAGCACAATGCTCGGCCAGACTGTTATTACAATGTCTTTCCCTCCCTCTGCCGACTCTGAGCAATGCTCATTGTGAGATTCATTGTGAGACTCTTCATTTTACAATGTGGGAAAGTTATTATTTTTTTTTGTGTGTGTGTGCGTGAGAACACTGATCCTTATGGAGCTTCATAACATTCACTGAGCACACACACGTATTCACTGAGCTCGCTCCATGTTCTCTTGCTTGGTTACAGTAATACCCCTGGAGCGGTCAAATGTCCGCCCATGTCATGATTATGTAATGATCAGTTTATTTTACAAGCAGTCGCAGTGTAACAGAACACCATGACTGCATGCATGTTCGATCTGTGTTGGAATGCCTCAGGCAAATGGAGCCATTTGAGACATCTGAATGGCAGCGTGTTCATCATAGCTCATGAAAATGTAACAGGAAATCATTCCAGTTCCCTCATGTTTGTCGAAGGGCAACTATCCAGGCCTTACAAATAGCTTGCCTGTCAGTGGGTTTGTGAAATGTCAGGAAATATAATGGCCAAGACACTAATTGCCCTATTTTTGGGGGGGTGATTAGCTTGGAAAGTTGGACTGTAAGAAATGGCACCTGTTTGCATGTGGTGAGTAAGTTAGTTTTTTTAAGGGCTTTGCCTCAACTCAAGGATTCTCTTGGACCCACTTGCAGAACCTTTATCCAAATGGACACAACCGTTATTAGTTTAAGTTTAAATAGTAATTACTCTCTTTCACTGGCTTGAGGGGTACCAATTACCAGATACATATTATTTTTCTTTCTTTGTTCGACTGCAGTGCCCCTCAAACCCACCTCACCACCAAGACCATTCATCACTGTTCAGTGGTCAGTGTGTCGAAACGGCTGTATTTTCATAGCTGTCTGAAGGACCAGGCCAAGCCAGCCTCTTCGTCGGCAGTATGTTCCGTAGAGCTGTCCAGCTCTGCAATGAGAAATAAGTGCCGTCTCGGTGAGGACAAAATAACACGTTGTGGAACAGAGCTCAGAAATTGTTCTTAGAAACCTGTGCTCCTCAGGGGAGCAATTCAGCTATCATGGGATGGTTCATTCTGTCAGAGTAAAGACGAGTTTGGTGATGATTAACTCGTAGATTAATGATCTATTGTCATGGTTCCTGTTAAAATAAATCAGGGGCTCTGTGTAAATTTTTTAGAGATGTCCAAATGTGCGCACAGAGTGTTATCAGTGTTAAGAATGCCGTGGAATGTGATTTGTCACAAGAAGTCTGCGGTATCAACTCCTTCTGTACCTCCTACGTTCTCAGACTCAAAACATGCTGTGACGTTTTCTTGCTGCAGTGTATTGAAATGTACACTATGCAAAAAAGTTTAAGTTACGTAACACACAGAGATACACACAGGGTTAACCTGATAAAGAGCAAGAAATAGAAAACGTAAAGCCACGGCCAAAAGACAGTCACACACTACAGTATATATAGTATACTGTACACACTACAGTATATACAGTATACTGTACACACTACAGTATATACAGTATACTGTACACACTACAGTATATATAGTATACTGTACACACTACAGTATATATAGTATACTGTACACACTACAGTATATATAGTATACTGTACACATTGGCACGCAGGGAGCATACAGTATGTACTCTAGTGCTTACATGCGTATGTGATTCGATTAAGATGAGTATATGCATAATAATTACATAACTAATTGTGTGACGAGATGGAGAGTGAAAAGGAAACAGAGGCTTTATGCTTATGTACTGTAAATAGATTGGGTAGAGACGAGACTGCCATTGAGTAGAAACGGGCACTGCCAAAGGAAGAAAAGTTAGGATGAATTTAAGGGCCTGGCACTGACAGGGGGCCCCAGAGGATTGTAATCAATGTTTGGGGGGCCCAAAATGTTTTTCTGTCATAGGGCCCAATATTTATTACAGCGCCCTTTGGTAAAAGAAATGCCACAGCATCTTACTGTTGACATGTAGAGGAGCAGTGGAAAAGCGAACAAATGGACAAGAGTTGTCTCGTATGAGTATACGCAGGGCCGTTGCAACAGCGCAGGCAAAACAGGCAATTGCTTGGGGCCCCCAGTTGAAGGGGGCCCCCTGAGGACGACTAATTAGGTATCAATCTAT
>JASCQY010000388.1:15941158-15952862 GCA_030264315.1 Sardinella tawilis
GGAGGGGAGGGGTGGGGTGGGGGGGGTCGCTGTATTCATTGGGTTGTGGGTGGTTGGGGATTCGGATGCTGAGCCTACCCGTAGGGTATCTCAAACAAGCCATTGGAGAGTGTGTGAGTGTGTGTGTGTGTGTGTGCTTGTGAGCGCTCCAGGCTCATGGAGCTGGTCCTTCAGGCGAAGCGGATGACGTGATGATTGAGCAAGAATGCTTCGAAAAAGCTGACTGCTCTGGTGGCTGCGCCCTCTCTGTTGATCCTCTTGACTCTTGCACAAATTGGATTTTGAAAGAGATGGCCTGACACAACAGCACCGATGATGGGACTCGCCAGATGTTTGATGTCATTTATTAACTCAGGTGTCAGAGGTTTGTCAGGGACAGGGAGTTTTCACAGCGCCAGTGTTATGTTCTTTCCTTGAACTTTCTGCACTTGACAGACAAGAGGTCATGAAAATAACTTATCCATAATCACACAAGTTCAAGGAAAGATCTCTCAATTCAATTTGTTATAGATGCACTTCAGTCACAGATATCACAACCGTCTTGTGTAAATATATGTATTCCAAATCAGGAAAAGACTTTTTTGAGGTGTATTTATAAATCTTGCTTAAGAATGCAGTATTTCCTAAGCTTGATGAAAGCATGCCGAAGGACATTCTGATTGGATTGCACATGACTAGTCATAAAAGCAGAACAGTACACTCTGTGCTAGCAAAAATACATATCCTAGCCAGTCATTCTGCCTGCAAGTCCCTTATGCAAGAAAGCACAGAACAAAGAAATAAAGAGAGAAGTGACTGCCTTGACACATCACTGAACAATCATACTGTTGCTATGGTGACATGCAATGATGTCAGCGGTAAACACAGCTAAACATGACTTGCCATACGTACACCCACAGAATATGTTCTGATTGACTAGATGTATTTTTAATGAGTCATTTTTCTGATCGCAACCAGATGCCTCAGGCCATGGATCCCATCCGTTTCTTTCTCTCCTACAGTTTGCCTTACCTTTAAGAGGCATCTGAAGAGCTTATTTATCTGAAGAGCTTTTTTCAACAAAAAAGGGGTAACTTTTAAATGATGAATTTCTTTTAAATTTTTGCCCTTTTTTTGCATTGAAGTTACAAATTGTTAGTCCTTAGAGATAGAGTTCAACCTCTGGTGGGACCATCGGTCTTAAAAATCAATCATGACCTGGGACCAAACAAACCCACATAACATGACTTCTCTGTGCCTTCACCCCAAACTGCGCTCCCATCAAAGCCACACAGCATAAAAGACACATGGCGCTCCAAGATTACGCAAGAGCATAGCGACATTTCCCGGCTCTGATCCCGTCGAGTTAACGAGAGAGGCATGGATAATCGCTACAATAAAGCCAGCATTAAATTACCTGATGGATTTAGTCCGGATTACGTTTAACAGGTTAATTGTGTTACTTTAGTGGATCTGCACGAACTTAAGTGACAGGTGTTTGCAATAAAAAGCTCCCTTGGCCTTCTTCCCCCCGCGGTTTATGAGTTGGTCTGGTCCGGCCCAGAGCTGACACCCAGTTGATTGGAGAGGGCCTCTGGGATCAACCATTGTTTGTTAATACCCAGTGAGCTCTGCTAATGTATACGGGATGTAGAGGTGCGCCAATTGGGAGATTTATTTGCCTCATGAGAAATATTAATGATAATGTATAGAAAACGGGCTTCTTGTGCCAAGAAGGTGTATAAAAGTAATCTCTGTGAAATGTCCCTTGTTGCAGTGTATTTCCAGCTAGCTCAAGAGCCAGCTCACATCTCTTTGTGCCTGAAGGGGAAAGTTATATGGTCATAAGGATGACCACTGCGCCAGCAGTGCATTGCATAATCTTACATGTGTCCTCAATGTATGACCTGAACAGACCCATGGATTTGGTGCTTGTGGAATTGAAGTCACTTTGTTGGTTTGTTGGTCGCCTTTTCTCCATTCCATCCCTTGCTGAGAAGACATCAGATGGAGAATTAGATTAAGGAAAATACAGAAATAGCCTTCAAAGGCAAGATGAGACACCATGTCATCGGGAACGTGTTATGGGAAGGTTTTTCCAAACAGTGGGATATAGAATGGGAAACTGGAAAAAAACAATGGGACAATACAAACATACAGTATTTGAAGTGCAAATACTGTATATCACAGTATTGATTTGATTTCTAGTAAAATCTTGTGATTTTACTGTAGACAAAAGTTAAATCCATGCACAAAAGTAAGTGTCTTAATTCAAACCTCTAGGAAGCCTTTTAGAAAAACCCTTTCTCATGCCTCATCAGTAGAGCTGGTTTGTCCCAGCAGTCCAGACATATGACACATGGGCGGTTGGTGCTGTTGCGCAACAGTATTTGTGCCATGCACAGCAACAACATTAAAGACATCAAAGAAGGTCCACTCTGTCACAGCCATTGTGTATTGTTCAGGGACACAAGGCATCACATACTCTCAAGCACAGCATGAAGACTTCATTTAGAAGTACTTTTTTCCCCCCTCTTAAAGACTTCAGGCCCCAAGATGTTATGTTCTTCCTCAAATGCCCTATTAAACTATTAGGCTGTAGGGGGAAAACAAAGTCTCAAAAAAGACTACCCAAGTGCACATTTTATACGATTGGCATCGGTTGTGTGGTTTAAACTCCTTGTAAACAGATGAAAACAAATGGCTTTTACGAGAAGGTTGTGTGCCGTGCAACACTTTTTGAGAGGAAGAAAAAAAATACTGTAATGTAAACACAAGCTAAACATGAGCCCAATCTAAAGTAAAGGACCAATTTGCACAAAACCTCAGTATGTGTAGTGAACTTGTTAAAAATTAATTGAATCACTAAGGAAACGATGCAACTATTTAGCCTTCAACACAGGACACACGGATGATGCAGACACTAACTGCTGTTTGGTTCTCTGTATGGACGACCTTCCTTTTTTAAGAGACCACATTATGTGTTTTGTGTTCTGCTTTGTGCATCAACTCTAGGCTAATGTGGTTTGGTAATGCAGTGCAGTTAAAACTGAGGGCAAAATCACTTGTCAGATATAAAAACTCATTTGAGTGCATCAATATTCTCCACAAAGCCAACACACTCACCACACCTCCTTATGGCCTCCTGAGAGAGGGAGACTGGGTTTTCCTGCTCAGTCAGTGGTAGCATTTCCAGTGGCAGTGTGTGTGTGTGTGTGTCTGTGTGTGTTTGTGTGTGTGTTTACGTGTGTGTGTGTACTCGGGCACCTCTGGAAGTGGGACAGGCAGGTTAGAGACATGGCCATGGTGACGAGTGCTCCAGACATGTGGTTTTCCTGTGGTTCTTGCTTTCTTAAAAAAAGAAGAAGAAAAACAGCTTCCTCTCAGGGTTCACTCACCACCTGAGGTGCTGCTGTATACCCCCCCCCCCCCCTTACCACACACACACACACACACACACACACACACATAGCCTATACACATGCACACTTCCCTGCCCCCACTCCGGGCACTGCCCCCAGTCTCTACTCGCTGGGTGGTGCTGCCCGACAGGATGTGCCTGGGAAAGGGATCTGGGTCAGGGAGCATCCGAGATGGGTGGGACTGGTGATGGTGGTGGTGATAACGGCACAAGTTCAACTGCCACCACAACCACCAGCAGCACTCTTGTCTAGCCTCTACCTCCCTTGGTGGAGATATCCTGTTCTGGACACTGGCTCAGATGTGACCCTAACTGGATGATGGCTTCTAAAGGAATGTGCAAAGGGAGATATCCCTGGCTTCACGTGCTGTCTGGTTTTTGCAAAGAGCTTTACTGATTTGTTCAGTATGATTAATCGTGTTATTTCGTGCATAGAAACAAAACATTGCCGACACGTTAAGTGCACCGTGGCGCGTGGGACGAGGAATGTGATGTTGGATTTATTTTGTGTTTTGTTGGGTGTAAAGGGTGGTACTTAGGGTGGTGCGAGTTTCATTAGGCGCTTTGCAGCACAATGTGGGCATGCGTTTTTTTTTTTTTTCCCAAACGGGTTATGTGGTGCGGTTGATTGGGATACAAGGTGGTGCAGTGGGTTTAGGGGGGAAAAAAATGGAAACATTTCTGGCTACTGGAGTTCTTTTTTTTTTTTTTTTAGCAGAACACAGCTGCTAAAACAGGAGAGAAATGGGTGTGAGGGTGATGTGGGATTGTTATGCGGAGAGGGCGTCTCATGGAATGCGGTTTTGTAAAGGGGTGGTGGTGGCTAGTTGTGTCTCTGGCAGTCACTGGGTGAGGGATGATCTCACCTCAGTCAACCTCCGAGTGAGAGCTTTAGATTTATGAGAAGATGAAAGTGGCTGCCTGCCACCCAGCGGCTCACAACACATCTGATTGATGTTATCAGATGCCCATGTGTGTTTTTTTTTTTTCCTTTGTTACTATGTTGTACAGCCTTTGGAGTCTTCCCATCCAAACGCACTTCAACATTTAAAAAGCTTGGTATAGTTTAAACTCAAATCAAACCGGTAAATTAAAGAAAGATACATTGATCAAACTTTTTTTTTTAATCTCCATACAACATTGCAAATCTTTCATTGAGCATGAGCATAAATTAATATTTCATATTAGCATGAGGTATACAGTATGTCAAATGTGACGCTGGGAAGACATTTCATTTTACCAGTGCACTGACATTGTCGAAAAAATTCTCATTCAGACCCCTCCACACAAATTATTTCACTTCTCTTAAAACTTTTGATATGAACTTTTGTTTTGAAATCCAGTGAACACAATCCAGTAACCACACACACACACACACACACACACACACACACACACACAAACACACACACACACACAAACACTGAAAGGCAAGGCAAGCAGATGGTGTGATCATTAGAGACTGCAAGGACACTAGTTAAATCAACACATACAAAAAGCAACCTGTTGGGCCCTTCAAGGCCAAGCAAAAAGGTTGACAACATTAACAACAAGCCAGCCACCATTCCCACAGGACCTGCTCACTCTTAACAGAGCCCAGCGGAATTCTCCCCCACAGCTCAAGTCAACCGCCAAACGTAACCAGGGGGTGGAATGAGCCTCAGGACTTCCCGCCATTACCCATAAATCCTCACCTGTACATGTTTGTAGGGGCCGGCCTCTTCTCCCTGGCGCAGGTAGCGGGAGGGTCAAAGGTCACTCATCTGCGGTGGCTTACATGGAATGCTTCTCTGGTGAAACACACCAGTCTCTGGCAGCCGGGGGGCCTTCCAGGTGAGCTCTGACCTTCATGTAGGAACGATGTGATTAATGCATTTTGAGTGCGTCACGTGGGCTTGGCACTCCCTCCCAGCGTGTTAAACAATCCAAGCTAAAATAATAGCCGCATTCCTCCTCTCCCCACTGTATAGACTCCACTGTTGTTTTTCCCAGAGCACCGTGATGGGTGATGTCATGTGGGTTTGCAAAGTTTCCTTTTTTCTCTTTTACAGGCACACACACACACACACACACAAACACACTGTCTCAATTAATGGTTAATTCTGCCGGATGACTCAATCATGGTGTTGGAACAGGCAGAATACACTTCAATCTGAGAGCATGAAGCCGCAAGAATGAAAACACAATAAAAATGGTTAACTGGTTGCAAGTCTGATATGGAAATACTGGCAGAATTATTCACTAAGTTATTGTCAAACATACAGCCCTCACACCAATGTGCAGGAGTATTACAAATGGATGCATCTTATGCTGATAAGTTCAGCTAGTGGTCTGTGAAATTGCAGAGGATAATTCCCACTCTTTCCCTCACTCACCTCATTTTACTACAAAATGTTACAAAAGTTGCTAAATGTGTGAGTCAAATGATTAGATATGGAAAAGTACTGAGAGATCCAAGTATATTGGTGACCAGAATCTGACCCAAGATCTAACCAGAAGTAACAAAAGCGTCCCTGACCAAAACAACACAACAAAACAAAACAATGATCCCTACTTTCGTGGAAAACTGAAAAAAAAGCCTCCCAGAATGCGAAAATAACACCTGTGTTCTCTTCTTGGCTTCTGAGGAGGGCTAATTAAAACATCTTGTGGTATAAACAGATGATCCATCACCGAGTTCTGCCTCGACGGCAAAGTTATGTATGAGGAATTTTTAGGGAGGTGTGTAGAAGATAAATGAACTACCTGGCAACCATGACTCCCCTTGTTATTTTGCTCTCTCTCTCTCTCTCTCTCTCTCTCTCTCTCTGTCTCTCTCTCCCTCTCTCTCTCTCTCTCTCTCCCCCCTTTCCTCTATTTAGGACCCCAAGACTTGACACTTTAGACACATACTCATGATATTTAAGGTGCTTTAATCAACCAGAGAAAGTTTATATGAATAAAAATATCAGTTATGTGTGGCAAAGCACTTCACTTTTCATAAGTCAGTAATTTATTTCTAATTTATTTAATACATTTCTAATGAATGTCATAATATAAAACTGCAATTCAAGCTATGCAATAAAGGCCTACATAACCCATTTTTTAGCCATGAAACCCATAAATATGTCATTGTCATTAAATGATCAATAGGCCTGACCTTTACAAGCCCCAGGCTCTGGTTTCATTCAAGAAGCTCTCCACAATTAACCAAAACTCTAATTGGTTTTGTGGCTGGAAAAGAGTGGAAAGTTCCTCAATTAAAGTGTGGTGGAAACCCACCAGTTGCACCCTTAAGACTGTCTTAACCCTGTGTATGCACTCAAAACTTAATGTGTGTTGCTCCTGATGGCTTTTATACTCCTAAACAGAACAAAGACTGCAACTACATGTAAAAGTATGCAATGCTGCTCTTGCCATGACCTTGTGTTTAGTTTGTTGTTGCTGACAAATCTCTTTTGTGCGTTTTGCGAAGACACGTCCTCACTGGCCCTTCCACTTCCTTGATGAAAAGCTCAGGATTTATGGCATGACACACATGTTTGCTCCACTTTTGGGAAAGTCTCTTTGCTGACTCTTGCCTCACTTATTCAAAAACAGCCTTGTTGAGACGGCTTTCATGTAGCGTCTATTTTTTTTTTTTTTTGGCCCGGAGGAAACCGCAGTTTTGCTGACTCTACGTTTTTCACTCCATTGATAAAGTGGCAGGCTCATCAGCGTGGTTTAGGGGTCTCGACGAGAAGCAGGCTGACTGAAGCTCCCTGCTTGTCTTATTAGGGCAATAGAAGCCATGTGTAGACCCACACGTTGGCTGCCGCCTTATGGGCTCACATAAAAACACGTCGGAGGAATGGTATGATCACGCACATGCCGGTATCACTAGCCGTCCCTTACGGTAAAAGGAAAAGACTCTCCTCCAACATCTGTCCTGGACTAAAGATTCCCTACAACATATCACATGTGCTTTGATCATCATGATGTTGTGGTGGTGGTGGTGGTGGTGGTGTTTTTTTCCACGCTGGAAACAGACAAATACTGTACTAGTGACATGCTGTTGACAATAGACATGAGCCATCTTTGGTTTCGTTTAATGTGATTAAAGTATTAATTTATGTTTATTTTGCAATTGCAATTGAAGTATTATTTTCTGTTTATTCAATCCAATTGATCTCATTCACAAATAAAATTGACTGAGATGTTTTCATAACTCTACAGCCATAATAACGCGGTTCACTGGAAATAACATAAGGTGGAAGAAATTTACTGCCTGGCTTTGACTGGCACTTGCTTGCAGATACCATATGACCTAAGAGCACAGAGCCTTTCACACAACCTCTCTTAATCCTTTTGTTGTGGGGCAATAACAATACAAAGCCAAGCGCACAGCCAGAAAGGAGTGCAGTGGCGCCGAAGCTTGGTCCAGCCTGAAGCTCGTAAAACCGGCTAGTCTCAAGAAGGGCTTTGATTTTAATTGACTTAACTATCATGCCTGCCAGGCTGCTACGGCTGCTGCCACAACATCAAATTTTTTGACATTTGGTGTGGAGGATGGAAAGACAGACAACTTTGAGACTTTGCTGCTACCTTCTCCGAGATCTTTACTGTAAAAGACAACATCATGTTTGAACTAGGAGTCTTTATCTGACCATATGACCTTAAGCCAGGCTTAAGCCAGGCATAATTATACAGTATAAGAATATATTATTTAATCTAAACAGATCATTAAACAAATGATCAGAACATTAAGACTGATTAGATATACATGTACTGTATGAGTATGTGCTGTAGGATCTGAATGTAGGGTTATACCAGGTGAAAAGGAGAACTGGATTATAGTATTATATTGCAATGTGGGGTACCAGTTATGTTAATTTTCCCACAAGTTTTCGACATAGTCTCCCTTGATTCTCTTTGAGTGTCTTTAATAATAAACTCTGTGAAGAGATTGCTGAATAAACATCGCTGCCTCTCTCCCTCTCCCTATTGTTTTTGGCTGGACCAGCTTGCATACACAGACTTCCAAGGTCAGGGCAATGAAATCACAGTTTGAAAAGCAAATTACTCTCATCTGAGCAAATAAAATCAGCTGTTTCTATTTCTCTCTCATCCCTTAGGTAATGTAAAAGATATGGACCAATGCATGCTGGGAACGCAGTTGCAAGGTTTCAGAGAAAAGACATCTTATTGGACATCTCAAGAGACAAACATGTAAATGTGGCCATAGCACATGTCCTTTTCTGTTTTGACATGTAGGCTAACATAACATGCATGTTAGCTAAAGCACAGATCAGGAAATATACAGTATGTGAGTAAAACAGACTCCATCCTTTGATTTATGTGAAGACGAAATATGCCAGTATGACTTTCAGCAGACCATTATGACAACGGGTTTTGGAATTTATTTTACGGATCGGAACAGCACGATGTTAAGACCAGAGGGATGACCACGTGCCTGTGCTGATCTTGTAACGAGTCGTGGCAGTCTGGCTGTGCAGGCCAACTGTGTATTCTCACTCTGTTCTTGGCACAGAGAGGGGCATTGTGGTCCAAATCAACTTTGGTGGGCCACAGATAGGGACTGGCACCGAGCTCGTGGTCCAGCATTAGGTGGTTTGCCAAAACCTGGTTCCGGTCGTAAAAAGCCACAAAGGGCTGAAATGTGTCTGCCCGGGGCTTTCTACTAATCGGCAAGACCAATTAGCCCCAGTCGTTCTCATGGCTTTTCATTCCGCCCCTCATTAGACGAGCAGTCACGTCTTAACACGTATTGCTTGTGATGTGCTCATAAAGGCAGATGTATCTTTTAGCTTTTGGTGCTATGCTAAATGGGCTTTGTGTGTGTGTGTGTGTGTGTGTGTGTGTGTGTGTGTGTGTTGGTGTGTTTATGTGTGTGTGTTTGTGGTTGCTGTATCTTTTGTGGTTGCCTTATGACACACACACACACCTCTTTAGGTCCAACTTCACCCCTTGGCTTTTGTCCAAACATATGTCTCTTGGCAACATTAACTTTGAGGATAAACACACTTTTTTTCCTGATTCAATACTGTCAGCGCAAGTTAAATCAAATTACTTACATTATCGGGCGCCTGCTAGCTCAACATTTTGGTTCCCCTCTGATGAACATGCGAAGTCAGGCCATTTGCGCATGTTTCTTATTTCTCAATGTCCCCTCAGGGTATCTGAACGTTGAAGAGACATAGCAGTCCAACTGATTAACACTGTTAAGTTGATACTGAGGGTCCCTGTGAGAGTAACATTAACCAACATTGGCTTTTGCATCCAAACCACAGTTGTTTCATAAAATGGTTGGACAGAGATGCATGAAGATCAATAATCCACAACAGTCACCACAAGAGTATTTTTTCCCCCTCTGCGATACTTTTACAGCCAATGACCCAAATATGTTGAATTGCAAGGAGATAAAAATTGTATGTTTATAAGGCTCTTTTGCATTCTCTGAGCCTGCTTTTCAACACACACAATCCTCTGAATGACTTCAGACAGGCCAAACTTAAACACTTCAACATGTCATCCTGCAAAGGAATGTGTTTGTGACAAACAATGACATTAAAACTTTTTTGATGATCTAATATATTGTCCATGACACTGCTTCCTCAAGTATTTGTGTCAGTTATGACACAGTCCAGCACAACAAGAACCATGTGGACATGTTTGTGATAACTGTTTATTTTCTCTGCCCTTGACAAACCTATTTAGTCTCATAAGTCAGTGGTCAATAATGTAGAGATGTGTTATTTGTTTGCCGTCAATGTGTACAGTATGTGAAAGGACACTTGCATGTCTTTGGAGATGTAGGTTTTTACATTAGCTTCATGTACAGTAAGCAACATTTTGTGCAGCGTCACGGCATAACCTCACCCCTGCTGGCAATATTCTCTCACCTGCTAGCACACAGAACAAGGGGTTACACAGAAGGCAGAGAAATACCCAGATTGTTCTTGGGAGACGTTTTTGTGGATCTTAGAGAAACTGAGCTCCTCTCTGTATTTATTTTGACTGACTAAGCTAAAGTGTGCCAGTCCTCAGGCGGTGGCAGATGAACGTGTCTTGTTTTCGGTCAGATTGAAGATAAGAGGCAGAGCATGTTCATGGGCCACTCTGCCTTTCAAGTTGGCAGATATCAGGCTGCAAATCAACCCCACTCTCTAGTTCTCTGCACACCTCAATATGAAGATGATCTGATTGTGTAATACAAAACTTCTATAATCGTTTATCATACAATTATGTGTAATTTCCTTTATTAACCAGTAGATGTTTCAGAAAATAAAATCTGTAGAGGTCTGTTGCCTTTGTAAATAGCCACATTCCAACATTCCACATGTATCTTTTCCAAACCCCATTTCACGCAAGTTATGTATGGTGTAGATATCAAATATGTTTTATTTTTCACCAGCAACTTTTTAATTGAAGCTGGATCGAAGGAGTTGGCCCAGTCTCTGCTTCAGCGACATAAATGTTTCCAGCAGGCTTGCTGCGCCTACTGTTTCTATTTCAGCATTTCCCCTGCCAGTTACAATTCCCTCTTTCTCTGAACTTGGAGAAGTGCTTGGTCAGCCCAGAGAAGATAAACACTTTGTAAGGTTGGCACCTGGCTATAACAAATTCCCTTGGGTTTGTCCTTAGGTCTAAAAACTCCTCTGCACTGTATAGGCCTACTTTCCCACTGAGTAAATGACACATCAGGTATGGCCACATACAGTATATCTAGCATCTCCCAGAAAACAATAGCCCCGTTTACATGGACACTTTAATTGGAATAAACACAGAATAATGGCACAATTGGAATAGAAATGACCCATGTAAACGCCCTGATTGGAATAGGCCTAGCAATAAGGTGGTTTATTCCGTTCAAATTCAGATTGAACAATCATGTGCTTGTTGCTTATCTTTTAACATTTAAAAAACGTATTTTGGGGAAATAAAGTCCCCTGATTATTTCACTGTCATCATCCATAACATGGGACAACCACAGTATGGGAAAATGTAGACTAGCGATATCTTCACCAAGGTAACCTTAATCTTCTGAGACAACTGACAGCAGTTTACTGTGTTTAGTGTGATGTGATGCCCTAGCCAGAACAGAGGAGTGTCTATCTGTCTCGTTGGTGGTGGACCTAAGGATCCTTAAAGGTATAGTTCAGTATTTTACACTTTAAGCCCGTTTTCTGTATTGTCTAGGATGCAAATGAGTGGTCGACACCGAAATCTCGAAGATTGGTCCTGTTGCGGCTATTTGGCTGCTTTAGAATCGTCTCTGTTGGGCTTCAGCATTGCTCCCTATGGGCCAGGCTGATCCTGTCCTTA
>JASCQY010000388.1:15998398-16022541 GCA_030264315.1 Sardinella tawilis
GTGTGTGTGTGTGTGTGTGTGTGTGTGTTTGTGTGTGTGTGTGTGTGTGTGTGTGTGTTGGGGGGTTGATGTTGTAAATATCAGTAGTTACAGCTGACAGCAGTTAACACTATCAGTTTCATGGGGGAGGCTTCTGTTCCAGGGGGGTCCCCTGAACCCCGCCTTACAGTACATCATACACAGAGTACCATTGTCTCTTAGCTGATAATGGTTAATGCAGCGCCAAGCGGTGCAGCGGACAGGCACCTCCTGCCATCCGTCACAACACACCCACTCAAGCAAGCCAGCAAGCAAGCACACTACCATTCTCTACCTGGCACTGAATGCCTCCAGACAGCCCTCCAACCTCCCCGACCCCACCAACCCATAACACCACCCACCCTCCCTCCCTCTTCAGTGGCACAGGGCTTGATTATGCGCCTCCATGCCACCCTGGCCCATCTCACGCCCCGTGCTGCTTGTTTACTGTGACTCTTTCAGCTTTCTCACTCTCCCGTCTCCCGTCTCCCTCCAGGGCTATGCCCTGTCCTTGTCCGTATGTCCCTGCTGTGTCCCTCGTCCTTAATCTGTGGAGGGATGGCTTTGAGAGCTGAAATAAAGGTGTCTTACTCTGTTACACTGTTTTTGTTTTCTTTTTTTCAGTGAAAGGAAGGATGAGGTAACGAACACTGAAGTGAATGCAACTAAAGCACAAGAATAGTCTTTGAGGTGAGGGATAAAGGTGGCAAGGGACTGTGGTTGGGCTTGAAGAAAACACTCTCTAACAAAGCCTTTAAGACTGTGTGTGTGTGTGTGTGTGTGTAAGAGAGGGAGAGAGAGAGAGAATGAGTGTGATGTGTGAGAGCATGTGTGTGTGTCTGTCCGTCCGTGTGTATGAGTGAGTGTGATTGCGTGTGTGACAGTGTGTGTGTGATGAGTGTGAGTGTATGTGAGCTAATGACAGCATGTGTGTGTGTGTGTCTGTGCCTGTCAGGATTGTGTCACATGCCTTGAGCATGAGGGCTTTCTGACCATGACGGGCGCCTAGCTTGCTAACATTTCCCACGCTCGCTCTGAGAGCAGCATCAGCTTTGAAAATCCAATGGATAGAGGAATCAGCTAGGATTACAGCGGGGCTTTGGGTTTTGGATATGGGGGTGGGAGGGTTGTGGGGCTCCGCATCATGATTGAGCACTTCATAGTTCACTTTTTTATGGGTCGTTACCATACTTGAACTCGTGCCAGCAACATGTTGCTTAAAAAAGTAATGGTGATGGAAGACCGTTGCATACCAAATAGCCTTTTCGCAATAATCAGAGTCTCTGGTATAAACATACAAACACTCATGCCTGCATGCATGCATATGCTTCTTTTCAGAGAGCTAGCAGCTGTAGAGTGCTGAAAGATGCCTCACAAGAAACACTCGTCCAGCTCCCCAGAGCTTGCTGTGATATCATCGTCGTAGCACCTTTGTTTTGGATACCCTGTGCTGAGATACAGGGACCAGTCCAATGAGGGACATGAACCATTGCTTTTTAAGGGCAACAAGGGGGTTTCAGAGGAAGCACATCCTTTTAGGTAATCAGGTCATGATTGTTGTAAAAAGGATGTTCATTTTGTTTTTACATGGTTTGGTATCCTGTCGGTGTTGAATAATGTCTGACAAATTGCCGCTCTGTTTTGTCCATATCAATCACTTTACACTGCCTCCCCTCTCTCCTTTTCACATTCTTTCATTTTATGGAGACCATAAAAAAAAAAAAAAACCTGGAGGTGTGGGTATTCATTTGTTCGCCAGGCCGTTGGATGAAAGCTGTTGGCATGTGATGCGCCGTGTAAAGGAAGAGGTGTTTTTGGAAGGTTTAATGACCCTCGTCAGCACTGGTTTTGTGCCATCCCTGCGGCCATCGGTGTGAAACACGCTGACTCTCTCCTCCTCATCCTCCGTAGCGTCTGCCACGGGGGAAGAAACCGGCTTGGGAGGTATTTTCCCCCTCCTTCTTGGTGGCTCCATGGAAAAGAAGAGAGGAGTTCAAAAGCAAAGGGTTACTGACCTTCAACAAAGGATGTTTCCTGCGGGTTGTCAACCCCTTTTTTTCGTACCAGAGGAAACAAGCGTTCCTCTCGCTCTCAGAGACAGAGGAAAGAAGGGCAAAGGGCTGGGCCTCTGAGTGAGGTAGATTTAGATAAATTTGATGTCTGTGGGCCACTTTATCTCCTCCTCCGGGGGGGCCCCAAGGGCGACTTCCCGTTATTCTTCCATTGGATCGAGGTCAGGGAGCGAAGCCTCAGGCCAGGAGATTCTGCCATCTTTATTAGAACTGGAGGTAAATCAGGCCAGCTCTTGTATTGCCACAAATACCTCTCCCCTGCTGAACACACACATATTTGCGAAATGGTGAAATGTAGCACAGTCTGGCCGCACAAGGCTGCACAATACTGTTGTGTTTTTAAAAAGAACATGCTTGATATATTTTGGGAAAGTTTGCATTGTAAAACAAGACTCGTTTTGGGCCGCTGAGCAAAAAAAGTCTTGACCTTTTTTAGACTTGCGTCTTGCTATCAGCTGATGTAAATGGAAACATGTTTTGAGAAGAAAGAAAAGGCCGGCATTCCCAGCCAACTTGATCACGCATCTCAGACCTATCAATCATGCCAGGGCCGTAAGCCGGCACAGCAGAGTGTGCCTAAGCAGGGCAGTATTTCAGCCTTACAGAGTTATGCCATGGCGAGACCACTGGGCGATTTCCAAAACAGCTTGCAGAGCGTGTTGTCATGCAGAGATGTACGAGTGAGCTCCAGCATTTCCATAAAAGAAGGGTGCGTTTAAGAGTTAGTCGTCGGGCCCCGCACTCCTTGACCCAAAGCTGTCCCAGGGCCTCGAACAACCCAGCGCCGCCCTGGAGTGTTTTATGTGACAGTGGCGTCTGGGGGGAGGGGGGGGGGGGGTGGGAGACAAAGTTTAGCTCTTAAAGGATCTGAGGGGAGGAGTCGTCCAAGATGAATATGTCACTTTGGGTTTTTTTTTTTTTGCTCTCTCTCTCTCTTTTCTAAATCTTTTTTGTTAAGTTGATTTTTTTCTTTCTCTCATTCCAGACCCTTCCTCATTGTTAATACTTTATCTTAAGTGTAGTGGACATGACATGTCTTAAACAGGAATAGAGGGTTTCTTGTAATGGTCACCACAGCTAAACCAAATGTTTGGGTTCTTTGAGTAATTGAACTCTACTGGTGAGATCACAACGGATGGAAGTAACCCAGATAAACAGATGCCCACTCACTTGCATGTGATGTCTTAATTCAGTCGAGACATTCGTTTATCCGACCATGACCAAATTTGTCCAAAGAAAGTGCCACAAAG
This sequence comes from Sardinella tawilis, assembly GCA_030264315.1. NCBI lineage: Eukaryota > Metazoa > Chordata > Actinopteri > Clupeiformes > Clupeidae > Sardinella > Sardinella tawilis. The sequence goes on from JASCQY010000388.1 coordinate 16,001,739, forward strand.
ACACCGTCAGTGCCAACCAACCCAACAATGCCACTGCAACAGACACACACAGACTGCCCACTCGAAACCACAATTAATTCCATTTCTTTTTAAGTCATTTGAAGGTTGACAAAATTAAACCCAATGTCCTTATTTTCCCTAAGCTGTGGCTGTGGCAGACAGAAAGGGGAGTCGAGTAGTTGGGGTAAAGGAGACTGACTTTATGGGTCAGTCACATTCGACAGGAAATACAGGAACGGCGCGCTAACGGTGAGATCGTATTTTCCCCCTTCTCCCTCCAGTGATTTCCTCGCTCTTCCCATTCCATCCTGTCATCCTCTGGCAGCCGTCCCCTTGGCTCTGAACCCCATTGTCTGCAAGCGTGAAAAACAAATGGGACTACGAAGAAATATGGAGCTATGATAAGAATGGAAGAAAGTCACTGAGGGCCTGACTGAGGATGCGGCATTCCTCACCCCAAGTCTCTGATGGACTTCGTCCCTGAGCAGCTGCATCCAGCCTGGGATGGAGACCTCAGGCAGAGAAGCGGAGATGGACACGCTGCCTCAAAGAAGAAATCACATCCGCAATTCTCTCTCTCTTTCTCTCATACACACGCACACACACACGCACACAATCCTTCGTCCACTCCTTAAAGTGTTTTGACGTGGAGTTGGGCCGAGAAGTTGAAAGCTGCAGGAAGAGCTGTTTAGTTTTGTCAAGGACGAATGCGTCCGAGCCAGATGCCCAGACAGCGTGCCAAAACACGGCTAAAACAAGAGGGGGAACAGACCAGTGGGGGGAAGGGGAGCAAAACATCTCATGCAGATTGGGCCTCTCGCTCTCCTTTTACATGGCTAACTTCTCCTAAGTAGGTCAGCACCGATCGAACGTTCGTACGGCCACTGACAAAACAATGCCTTAAGCTTGATGTAATAGTCCTGTCCACTTCAATATCACAATGCTCAGTCGTGACACTGTTCTCCCCAATGGTTGTGTATATAGCTCACCTAATGAAGTCAAGCTTCCATATATGGCCAGGGAATGGGGTTTTCCAGCTGTTGCTCAGGATTGCTTTGGCAGTCTGTTTTCTTTTACACTTACTCGCCCTCTCCTTTCTCTATCTGACTGTCTGACTGGCTCTCTCTGACTAACAATGATGGACCTCTTGTTTGTCATCCAGTCGAACAATGCCCACATTTGACTGATACTGTAGTCACACCCAGGCTATCATAAATTCTTGTCTTGACAAGTTGTTTATTTTTTCACAAAATCATTGATTATCATCTTTTAACTGACAGGACTGTCACCAGAGTGGTGGGACCTGATGGAATGTTTGATAAGGCTCCTATATGTCTGCCTTTTCTCTAGTACCATGAGTTACACATGACAGGTGTTAACGAAGTGCATGGGAAAAAATTACAGAAATGGGGTAAGTGAACTTTCTAAATGTTTTTTATTTGGAATAAATACCTTTAAGTCATGACCATTCAAAATGCCAGCGTAAACAAAAGAAAAATTATAACAGGACATAAAAAGGTATTTACATGACTTACTTGTGCACAGCCAGATGGATGTATACATGGTATACAAGGCAGCCCATGCAGGACGTTGGAATCTTTTGCAGTACAAAAGCGCAAAAGAAAACAAAATAAAAACATTCCAAGTAATACAGGAACCATCTTTTAGATGGACGATGTGGTCCCTCTTAAGAACCGCACAAAAAAGTATATGTACTGTATGATGGGTTACAGAGATTTCAATAACTGTGAAACAAAAGAACAAGTTCACCACAAAGGCTGTGGACACCAAACATACACACTGTACAGCCTCGTCGCCACTTCACACCTCTCAAAAACGTTCTACTAGTAATAACTTAGTTACTATGGCAACTGTACCAGACAGGGCATGATTATAGCAGCCGCACTGCTGGCTCAATGATAACATGAGGAGGAGCAGAGGACGATTCTGATAAAAAGCAAACCGCTAAGTACACTTTGAGAATGGGACAAGGAGGACCCCAGGCTTCAAACTGCATGATTAATGGCGTGTCTCTTGGGCTAAAAATGTACAGCTTTGTAGGTAGAGAAACCCACCGAGTTTCAGTGATAGTGAAAGTGTGAGGCACAGAGAGTAGACAGGAGAGTCATCATTGGGGAGCTACCGTGCTAGCGCAGCATGCTGTGTGACACAGCACAGGCGCCCGAGCAGGGGCCATGTTTATTTCCTGATCTGCTTCATCTTTGGGGATTTGGGCAGCTTGTCTTGTCGGTATTTCTTTCCATGACCACTACTCTTTCAAGTTCTCTTTTCAGGTCTCATGAGACTACTGCACAAAAGGTTAGCTCTGTAGTTTTATTTGCTGACATCAAATATGAGGACTCCCATTTATCAATAACATGTCAAAACAGTGCCAGGGGGAAATGGTAGAGGCATACACTCGATTTCTCTTATGCTTACAGGTACACCGCCTTCGTGTCTACACAGTCTCACCATGCCCTGGGAAAAGGACTGAGCCCTCAGCACTCTCCAGGACTTCGGATGCACTTACTAGCCTAGCATTATCAGGTTCAGTTAACCTACATGCATGACCGACACCACTGAGGCATGTAACTCCTGCTCTGCTGACCCTACTCTCTGAGATTATTAACTGGTGGAGTGGAAGAGCCTTCACTGGGTAGTGAGGGAGGCCAACCCTGTTAATGTGTTACCCTGTCCCAGTCACAGAAGGCCACAGCTATCTCTCAAAAGAGACAGAGAATCGAACAAGAGCCTGTTGCATCCAGACTTACCAACACAGTGACATTCACTTACCTAGTCTTAAGGTTAAAAGCTGGTCAGTGACGTTACCGCTGCTTTGCCACATTATCTCAAGGAATGTTCCAGATATACACTAAATCCATATCTTATGTTGGCAAAGGCGATAGCACACTTGAAAGCTACTGTCATCCCTGTATATCGATTAACTGCTAACTTCTGAAGTTCCTCACAGGAGCGGAATGTTTCAGGAGATGTGTGCTCAGCAGCCAATTACAGTACCATGCAAACCCGCTGTACCAGAAAACTGACTTACTGGATAATAACTACATCACAGAGTTTTCTCCTCCAATTGTAGCATAATGAAAATGCATCTGAAACTCTGGAGAACACTGTGTGAACTAGATTTCAGATGATGAGTTTCTGGTAAAAATTTTCTGGGCACTATTTAGACGTGTGGACAGAACTGCTGGTTTCTACGGGTAGAAAACAATACAGTGAGCGCATTATTTTCTTCTGTGACAACCAGAGGTAGACTTTGGTGCGCTGAAATCTGAAATGAACATCAATGACTCAGGCTTGCTCCTTTACCTCTGTGCTTTGTTACTTGCTCCTACTGTCTGTTATTCACATGCCCCTCTCAAAGGCTGTCTGTTTTTATCATCGTCGTGTCTATCCCCGGATGCAGGCAGATGCGAAAAATGTATGCACCAGAACAAACACAGTTCTGGATCGTTTTTATTTTATCTTTTTTTTTAAGTTTCTTTCTTTTCTTTTTCCTTTTCTTTTTTTTTTTTTTGTTGAATACATCATTTAACAAAATGACAAGTCCATATGTGGTGGTGATTTGGGGACGGGGTGAGGGGTGGGGGGGTTAGAGGTCATTAGCAGGGCCGTAACGAACAGAAGTCCAGCTCCTGCGGCTTGCGTTGGCCCGCGCAGTGCTCGCGCGGCAGCAACAGTCCCTTCCCGGCGGTGCAGCGCAGGGGCCGCCGCTTGAAGCCCTTGCCGCAGGTCTTGGAGCAGGGGGACCACTCGCCCACGTCCCACTCTGGGCAGGGGTCCCCGCAGGAGCGCAGGGCACTGGGCCGCTGGGCTGTCTCGCAGTCCGTCCGCGGCCCGCCGTCGCTGCCCAGGCACTGCACCATCCGCCGCTGGAAGCCGTTGCCGCACGACACCGAGCACTCATCCCAGCTCAGGGCTTGCCACTTGCTCGGTGGCGTCATCTCCTGCTTGGTGTACGCCGGTGGCAGCTTCTCCTTGTGCATGTCCCCGCTTTTGCTCCTGCTGTCGCCGCCAGCGCCTCCGGCGCCTCCGCCTCCGCCGCCGTCCTCGGCCAGCACGCTGTTCTGGGCTCGCGTGCGCCCTTCCTTCTTCAGCACGCGCTCCTCCTTGCTCTCACGTGGCAGGTAGAAGGAGTAGCGGATGCGCGGCGGCGTCATCTGCCCCACCGACAGCACCTCCACCGTCAGCGACTCGCCCAGCGGCTTGACTGCATTCAGCGTCTCCGACAGGCCCGCCGTGCCGCTGTAGCGAAGCAGACTGCCACGTACCAGGATGTCCCGCTCCACCGCCGACACGACATAGTTCCCGTTCAGCAGGTATATGCCTTTGCTGTTCTTCACCGCCAGGTAATTGTCGTCGTTCACCATGCCCTTGTAGCCGCGCTGTCGGATGTCGACGTTGGCAGCACCCGTCGGCAGCATGACCACGAAGTTATAGCCGTGTCTGGGGAGAAAGCATGGCAGCACACACACACAAGTAGAGCACAACATTACGTCAGGACGTTTTATGGACTTAGCAGGAGAATGAGTAATGCAATATGTCGGTTACAGTGGGAGGTTACAGGCGGACTGTGCCAAAGGGTGTGAGCGCATCTGAGTTCATCACTCACATGGGTTTTGTGAAGAGGCCAGAGACTTTCTTGCAGTTTCTGTTGTCTCCCCCGCAGATTCCGCACTTGTCGAACTTCTTGTTGGAACCCAATTTGCCGTCACACCCGGCTTTGATGCACTTCCCTTGGACACAAACCGAGGAGGAATCTGGGGAGCAGGGCGTACCATCCACCACCTGCGGAGGGGAGGGCAGATAGGATATCTCGCTTTTATTAAATTTTTCAGAGATGCCACAGAGGATTTGTAGAGCACACATTCCAAATATGACCCCTTTCCAAATATCAGGGTCTGGCTAAATTTCACATAACCTGCCAACATTTTGGCTTTTTTTATGACATGATTTCCTTTTGTCTGTGTGCACAGATATGTGGCTAGCATCCCAGCCGTCTCTGAGAAATATTAGGAGTTTCAATTTTTTCGCACAGCACAAGCCATTCGCATCCCACCCCCCTGAGGTTAGCCAGGTCAGCATGTGCGTGCCAAGGTCAAAGTCTGACTAAAGTGTCAAGTGTATGCAGCTTAGCAGTGGGTCAGTGAGCTCTAGTTCGGCAACTCTTGGCATGCCCATCTCTGAGAGACTGTGCTTAACAGTACCCAGTCATGCCAAGATCCATGTTCCATTGCCTTTTATAGATGCCACATGGCTTCCCTCACTGGTTCAAGTGTCTGTCCCATAAGTTTAATGACAGACAGAGTGCAAAGTTTTAAGTCTAACTAAAGCTATTTGCATTAGCCCTATTCTTCTGCATGCCATACTATAGACAGTATATGGATGAGAAACCTTGTCAGTTAGCTGACTGCACTTTTCCCATGGTTTAAATTAGGGCCTTTTTTATCTCTCAGGTATGTTGAATGTCTGTGAATGGCAGCCTGAGAAGCGTTCACTCTCCTGATTCACCAAGTGTTGGATGGTCCTATCTCCTTGGCATGACAACGCCTTCATCCAACTGATTTGAGGTCAGAGGCCTCTGTATCTCTGCTCTGTATCACCGCCTTCAGACATCATTCTCTCCCTCATCTACAGGTTAGGCTAAAGCCACATACCTTCGATACTTCTGCAGAGTTTCACTCCTCAACCCTTACAGTACAGTAGGCTATCTATGGACGATTTAGCTTCCCTCTTTTCCCTCTGATTCCATTTTTTCTTTCTTTTTTCTCTCTTTCATTTTCTCCACATCTTGACAGGACTTGTCTACTTACACACACAACCATAATACTATCAACTGCGCTTTACTTTCAAAGAACCATCCCACCCTCTACCTCCATCTTTCTTTGTCTCGCTTTGTCTCCACATCAACTCAAAGACCTGTTTATGTCTGAAGGAGCTATGTCTTCCACATGCAGTTTTGAGGTAGGTATGTCTGCCAAAGGTTTGATATCATTAATACATACGCAAAACATTATCCACACTCAATGGAAGAATCGCAAAGGCTTCCATTATTTATCATGATTGTTTTCTTTCCTGCCAAAGCGAATTTTGTTTGCTAGTTCCCTAGTAAACACCATTGGTGATGTCCTGGATTCAATAACGGGGAGTTTGTAAATATTTTTCCAGATGGGTTATGTCCAAGGAGTTGTTTAACACAGAGGCCCACTAAAAAGCAGTTCAGCAGTTTGTTGTGGTGAATAAAGTACATTTGAGCAGGAACTGTTCTAGACAGTTCACTTACAAATTATAATACATTCAAAAACTACAAATTAGTCAGTAGTTCCAAGGTCCTTTGACGTCAGACGGGTCATAAACAATCTTTATTAGGGGCAAGTAATAAGTTCAAGCTCAATTAATCCTAATTGCATGATGGTTTTGTCTAACTATTTGACCTCAGTTTAAACCAGTGTTGGTCTGTGTAGCCCTAATTACCACATGGCTGTGAACTAGGTCGACAACTGCAAGATTGCTAACATGCAATGAGATATGTAAACACATGTTTTAGGGTGAAAATAAAAGATATCAAAGATATAAAAGATATATCAATTTGCTTACCTTGGGGGCAAGGACATAGAAGTAGCCTGTGCCGTTGGCTCTGCAGATGAGTTTGCATTGATCCTTGGCAGACACGCCGGAATACTTGGGCACCCACACTACAGATGGAGTGAGGCGGTTGGTGTTGAGGCTGAAGCCGTTGAAGGCCTCACACTGCTCCTCACGGTAGCTCTTGCCTGCATGGAGGAGAGGAGCAGGAAGGGCAGGTCAAGCATTACAGGGGTCAAAGGGCACAGGTGAATGCAACTCAACTCAGGAGGGGAATGTGAGGTCCTGTTAAGGTCACTGCACTGTTCCTGTCAGGCTGAACCTATAAACTAGTCAAGCTGCTCCATTAGCACCTAGCATAACCTGAGAGCAAAACCAGAAATATTTCCCTGCTGGGTCCCGGCTGTTAGCAAGCAAGTTTGCAAGTCTATGCAAATGAGTAAAAAAATATGTCTGAAAACCTGGAAATCATTTTGTCAGTTTAAGGTGATAATCTGTGGCTTGGCCACATAAATGACTGACATTTTTAAGTGATAATATGTCCATATTGACTGACAGCCATGCAAATCAACTGATTTTTTTTTTTAACGAGCAAAAGACCATTTACAATAGCCTTTTCCATGTGTGGACATTTTTTTTCCTTCAAAATCAGGTCATCCAAGGCAACCTCTCTCTGAATGAGGGCCGCCTGGGTTCAAGGCGAATACCAACATGTCCACAACAACATCAACAACAAAGTCTGGGACTTTTCAGGGGTGGGGGTGGGGGAGGGGAAGGGGGTTTGGGTCCTCACCCGTATCTGGGCATTGAGTCAGGTTGCAGGAGCGGTACTTGACCCGAACGCCCTGGCAGTATTTGCCCCCGTTGGCAGGCACCGGGTTGTTGCACTCCCTCTTAGCCAGCTGCACCCCACCTCCGCAGGTCCTGGAGCACGTTCCGAAGTCGCCCCACTTCCCCCATCGGCCATCCACCTGAGGAGAGACGAGAGACCACAGACATGTTCAGACTGGTCAGCACTGAGCAGTGAGCTTCTCTTGCCTCTCTCTTTTACCTTTTAGTGATGTGCCAAAAAAAAATAGAAAAATAAAACAAACTGTCTCTGCGAGAGCAGTGGGTAACAAGTAATACACACTTGGCTAATGTCACACTATGCTGTTGGTTCCAGGAAACGTGTGAGTGTCTCACGACAATAAAATTGCTGGAAGGCACCGCAGACACAGAGTTTACATCAAAGGGTGGCAAAGGGAGGAAGCAAGAATTTTGGCTTAACTGTCAGGTTCAGTAGTCTACTTTTTGACTGACAAGTATTCTTGTACATGTATGCATGGGGTTAATACCCTAGTGTTACGGCCTTTTGGGGAGAGAGAGCAAAACTTCACTCCACTCACCCTGGTTTTGGTGATCTCTTGTTTGTCGGTGCAGACACCACGCAGGCAAAGTTTTCCGTCACCGCAGGTGGTGCCGTCGGCCCAGGGGAAGTGTCGTGTCTGGCACACGAGCTGGCCACGGGTTTTGCCGGTGCACCACAACCGGTTGCAGGGTGTCTCGATGAAAGGACAGGGCTTGGAGCCGGTGCCGAAGGCCAGTTCACACTGGCGGTCGAGGCTGTAGGACACGCCGGGCAGCACATCTGGCAGGGCCAGAGGCTTCTGTGGCTGATCAAGCAGACATTCGCCTGCAAAGAAGCAAAGAGGGCTCAGCCTGTGGACCAACTATATCCTTATACAGTGCATGTACATACTATCTGGACTGATGGCTTCATTTTATACAGTAAAAGGCATGTCATGAAAAGTACAGTGTAAAGAGTATAAACTCACAGCAATTTTCCAAGTAAAAAGAAAATTGAGTCTATTTCATATCTAAACAAACAAATTGTCTTTTAAAATTAAGATACAGTAGATACTCTACAGCCAATTTGAATAATCATCTAATCAAATACAAAAGGTAACATTTGGATTCTTGATTTGATTGAAGTGCAAAAACGTACATTTGACCATATTTCAGTCTTTACTAAGTTACATATTGTCTATTACTATGTAGGCCTATTAAGTAGTCCATTAATGTACATTCAGGTTACTAAGTTATATCTGTACGTGTCGGCTCTAGAGGAGGTCGTGGTAGGGGTCGGGCTTTCAGCCAATACTGAGAGTACTATGTACTTTCATGAAAAGCATTGGGGTTACATATATGTTATTACATGGTATTATATTTGCTATTCTACGTAAATTGTAATAAGAACAGCATAATGCTTTACTTAATGTTTCTGACTCATAATTCTGTTGTATATTTTTCTTAATTTAAAAGATTGATCCCCAGAGCAAAAAAGGCAGAGCCCAATAATAAGCTTGGGGGACTGTGTGGCCTTGGGCTATGCCTGTAAAAACGTACTGATATCTGTGGTTTCCCCTTGAGCCTTTATTCAAATAAACAGTTATGTCAGATAAATGTTTTCCTTTTCCCTCTCTCTTTTCAAACATCAGACAATCCCTGTGTGCCTTTGTGTGTGCGTGTGTGACCATGAGTATGTGTGACTGAGCGTGCATGTGTTTGTACAGAGGTTCCCATATGGTGTTAACATATGTGTACACAACGAAATCCATGGCCTCTTAGTCATTGTCTGTGCAGTGACCTTGAAGCCTCTTTGAAGACAAGCCTTTCCTTCTTGACGCCTCTTCAAACTGTACTGCTAAACACCTCTCGCGCCCATCACATCCTACTGTAGATCAACATACACCCTTCCTCTCACCCCAACTCTCTTTCCCTCTCTCTCTTTCACCAACTCTCTCTCTCTTCCACCAAACAGAACTTCCTTTTCTCTTCCTTACGCTCCTTGTCTGTCTTGTCTGGGTGCTCAGCACAATGTAATTTAATTTAAGTTGTGATCAAACGGCACAACAGTGAAGTTATTCTTTTCCACAGCCTTCATATCTATTGCTATCCTTCTTATCTAGCCCAAAGCTGAAACTAAATGCACAATTCTGTATTATACTCCGGAGACTTCCAAGGCATTTCCCTTTCTTGAAAGTGAGGCTTACATTTTAATAAATGTCTTTTCGAGAATTGTGGTGAGAAGGGTTTATCACTATATCACATATCACATGTTGATACTAGAATAACTATGGTGAGATATACTCACACATCTCTTTATACATCAGTCTGCGCTCCTGTTGCTTCTGTCATTGGAGGATGCATCTGAGTGTGTGTATGTGTGTTTTGTGTGTGTTTGTGTTTGTGTCTGTGTCTGTGTCTGGGCCTCCCTCTTTGCAGCTTTCTGCAGTGGCAGTAATGAGGTGCAACAATCGCATGCCCTTGTTGCTATCAGAGCAAAACAACAGACACACAAAAAAAACTGACCCGGCCAAGATGCTATTTTAACCTGTGTGAGAAAGTTCGGACGGACTACACCTAGCTGCCAGCGAGACCCACAACCACAGCAGGTTGCCTGTCATAACCCCGTCTAATTTCAGACAGATGGTGGCCCTCGAAAATAACAGCTTGTCCCATGCGCTCCCCAAATTGCCGAGATCGGGAGCCAGACATGGTGGTTTGCCCTGGTTGGCAGCGGCCATGGAAGAGAAGCTGCAGCAGTTAGAATCATAGCAAGTCTGAGCTGAGCTAGCGGCCTAACTGCAATCATCTCGAGGAGAGCCAAACTCGCCTGCTTTTAGTATCACCGTGCCAATTGTGCGGGATTCTCCAACACATGACTTGTTTTTATGATGGAGCCACCCATGTCTGCTATGTGCTCTCACCTCAAACAACATTCATGGTGGATATTACACCTCCTAACTCGTGCCGGCCTCGTTTCAGAAACGACAGGACAAATGACGGTTGGTGCATGAAATTTTTCTTTTTCCACATCCACTTGTCCGAGGAAGGAACTCTACAACTACATCTTCCAGAGGGACGTGTTATTTTAAACTACTTTTGTCTGGCTCTTAACCCGAGGCTTTGAGGAGCTAAAATTGAGCGTGGCTGAAGGTCAGTGAAGGTCACTATTGCTATTCCTCCTCTCCAGTGATAAAAAAGTCAACAAAATGTTGACAAAACAAAGGCTGCGCAGGCTTACCGTGTCCGCTGTCCAGGAAGTCGGTGATGATGGCCGCGCTGCAGGGTGACCAGGGGCTGGTGCGGTTGATCTGGATGAGTGTGGGGGACATCATGTGGTTGTCCTTCAGCTTCCCGAATACCTCCTCACAGGCTTTCACATTGTCATGGGGCATGTTGAAGACGTGGCCTGTTGAGAGAGAGAACATGAAAGATAGAGAGAGAGAGAGAGAGAGGTTGAGAAAGAAAAAAAAGAACAAGAGAGGACAGATGAACCTCAACAATCAGTCATCCAACCGGCCGCATCCCCCCAGCTGTCCCCTCTAAGAGCCGAGCAGCAATCAGGGGCCTCCGGAGCTTGTTTTTGTGTGAATCAGGTCAGCCGTCTCCCCACAGTCATGAGTCAGCGCAAGGGACCGGTGCCAATTTTCCGTTTTGTCTTGTCAGCAGTAATCCCACATGCATGAGAAGCAGCTCTGTGGTGCCCCTAACAGCCCTCTAAGCTCTGCTCCGCTCCCCTCCTCTCCTCCACTGATCTTCCATCTGCATCCACAAACCCCCAACCACCCCCCCCCCCCCCCCAGCCCCAACCCCCTCCATGACTCCTCACTTGAACCCCCCATGAGTGAGTCCTGGAGTCTTCCCCAAACATGCCAGTCTTTAGTCGCTCCCTCCATGGTCTAACCACAGCTCCAGTGGGAGAGCTCCAGGGGAGGAACCGTGAGGAGTGTGTGTGTGTGTGTGTGTGTGACTGTGAGTTTGTGTGTGTGTGAGTGTGTGTGAGTTTGAGTGTGTGTGTATGGGGGGGGGGGGTGCAGTGTAATCAAACACTCAAATAAACAACATGAGATCAGGTCGGGTGAGCACAAGGAGGAGTCAAGGTTATGCACTGGTGGGGTTCATGAAGGCATTGTGGAGCACAGCTCACCAGACGGAGGAAAAGAAGGAGGAGGAGGAGGAGGCCCTACCGAGTTCATGGGCGGTGGTGAAGGCTGAAGGTAGGCCGTCATCTTCAATAACAGAACAGCTCCTCTTGGGGTCACACATGGTGCCCACGTCCGCCATGCCCAGGGTGTCGCAGGTGGACGCTCCACACAGGTCCTGGAACAGACACAGACACTGATTGAGACTGACTGCAGACCGTGGAGGCTGGCCTCGAGTCAGACAGCAATGGAAACACATTCCCATCTGAACTGATTTAGCACCTGACCTCCTCCAAAACTTACAAGAAAAAAAAGGGTAATCACAACAACGGAGAGTTGAGACTTACAATTGCAATTAACCTGCCAGTGTTGACCACTGTAGGAATATGTCATCCTCATTGTGGCTGAGACAAAATGATATTTACAGAAACGATGACTGGAGTGCATTGCTCATTTTGACACTAAAGAGTTCCTCAATTCTGGAACAACTGAATAAGCTCTGTGGCTCTCTTACGCACATCAAGTACACACAGAACAGAGACATATACTGATATTTTAGCTGATGAAAAAGACCTTGAGGAGTCACTCTGCGGTGTGTTCAAAGGACAGCCCACTCTAGGCCACCCTTTCATCACAATCTGAAGGAATTTTGGGAAGCATCTCTCATTTCCAAAGAATTTCTTGACGTGTGACCAAAATCCCAACCAAAAACATCTTGAGAAGAGAAAAAAGATTTGCCAACCAAAAAAGGGAATTTCATTTCTTGAGCATTTCTTCCCATCTGAAGAGAGGGATTCCAGATGGCCTGTTAAATTTATTTCTGATTTTGGTGTTACATGAGGTAATGCTGCTGCCTCAGAATGTTGCAGCTGAGGGGCAAAGTTTCCAGTTGACCTATATTTTTTTTACCACCATGCTTAACACTAAACCTCTCGAAAATGTTTATTTAGCTGTCTGATATAAATACACAGTTTCCTGACTGTAGAACAGGACATGGCAGCGCACCTTCTATGGGCAGTTTCCCAAAAAAAAAGAGAGACAAACCCCACTATCTTATTTTGACAGTCCCAATCATATTGACAAAGGCCATGTGCTGCATGGGGAATTACACCTAGAATCTAGCCATTACCACTTATCTGTTCATGAACACATGACTTATCATATTTCTAAACCTCATAAGCCCCTCTGCAAGACACCACAGAACCTGTCAGTAATGAATCAAACTTTTCAAAAGTGCGTCCAAAGAGAGGAGCCAAATCACTGTAACAAATTGTTTATTGACTCCAGTTGTTGACTTATGACAAATCCGATCCAGATGTCCATATGTGGAGTTGGAGTTGGTTATCAACAACAACAAAGGACACATATGCACACATGCACACATACAGTGCAGCTCAACAAAAAGATGCATTGTTTCCCAGCACTAAACCATGTTTCAAAGCTGACCTACTTCTAAAGTCAGCAGTTTCTGAGCTGACAACCTCCAAGGGCAAACCATAAGCAAACCTGCCCAAGCTTTTGCCTGACCTCCTTTCGGTAGGACACGCCAAAAATGCCAAAGCCAAATAGTTACGTTTGTCTTCAAAATCCAGCACAACAGTTGCAGTTGTAGGAGTTCAAATACGTCAACAGCCACAGAGGCACATTCTTAAGCACGGTATTAGAAAGGAGGCCCAAGGTTTGGAAACATAGAAGGACAAAGAAAGACATTTTGAAAATATTCATAAAGTAATGTTGTGTATTCATGATTGATTTGTCTAAAGTCTATACTACTACCAAAGATCGTTTATCAACTGTCTCTGCTACTAGAGCTCCATAGTAATGATGATTGCAGTCACAGCCCTGCAGACTTAAAGATTGAGAGTGCAATTTTTCACCACTTAATGGCTCTGATGACAAATGCTGTTTATTCACTGTTTATATACTCCAACACTTTCTGAGTGCAGTCATGCCTATGTAGACACGCCAGAAGCTATGGGCCATTATGTGCACCTAACATTTATTCATGTGCTTATAAAGCCTCATGGATTACAAAGTAAGCAAAGTTCTTTTAACTTTTACGACATGATAATGGCAAAACATGAGAGGCTTTTGTCGGTCTGGAGTTCATGTCTTTCATTACAATACATTTGGGCATTCAGCTGATACCTTCAGGCCATAGCAAGTGCATGGATTTCCTAAGACCTAAGGGCCTGATCTGAAGGGCTTGATTTGACAGATTTGAAGTCCTCAACTGGTCATCTATCCAGCTATTCACTCATTCTGATGGCTTCACAGTGAAAGAGTCCAAATAGCCTATGATTCACTTTTGTCTATAAAATTAGACATTTGGAAAGAATGTCTGTGCTGCCTTTTTAACTTCTTACACAAAGAGATGACTGTACATAGAAAATCTGTTCTAGGCAGAAGTCTATTTTGGTTTCCAAGACTCAACTTCTGATCTGTATCAGTAACACATGATGGACTCCTCTTGTGTCAATTGTGCTGTTCTGAGAGCAAACACAAGTTCTATATCATTTAACCGTATTCTTGCCATCAAGTACACTGAGATATTTACAGCAGGATGAATATCAGAAGCTCCACGTAAACGTGGGGTCAGATCCATGCACTGAGGTAAACTGGGTTAAAAAGAATATAAAATACAACACCCACCACAAATCATCTAATATCCCTGTAATAGCGTTGACTGGTTGAGGCTCTAGTGTTTCTGAAGGCTGGTAAGTGACCTGTTTGTAACTTTGGATCGCTTTCAAAATATGCCAGACTAATGATACCACCTCCATGACATAAAGATTCCTATGCTTTCATGTTCCCCTGGACGTTTGCCTGAAGTTAACTGGGCCTGACAAAGCCCATGGCCCTGGCGAATTAATCTTGAACCCCCAAAGTCATTCATCCTTGTGGGAAAGCCTGACCTCAACTATGATGTATTGTTTGATTACATAAAGAGTTTCCTGCATCCCCATAACCTACAGGTGTGGTTAGGACTAGTCACAAACCAACTGGGGGTGGAAAAAAAATCTCCTTCAGTGGGACTGACCCAGTTGGCACCCAGCAGTGCAAACATATGATTTTCATTACGCCTTTTATAAAATCCAAACTCTTCCATGTGTGCATTGACAAACTGCTGGGTCTTCGAGTGATTCTCCATCTCTGTCTCTCTCTCTCTGGACCTCTCTGTTCTTTCATTCTTTCTTCTTCTTTCCTTTCAGACAAATCTTTAACTCTTCTCACCCCCATACAAAACACTCTCCAAACAGCCAAAATCCACCCACCTCCTGCCTATAGGGTCTTGAACTGTAATGCACGTCCAAAGCCAGTGACACATAAAATCAATCAACCATACCACTGCAAGCATGAACAGCATGACTGACTACACTGGCATGACAGACTACACCAACAACCTTTTAATGGTGTTCATGTAACAAACTTTTTATGACCAACCTATTAGTCTTTGTCAACTATGCCTCCTGTGCTGTTAATTGTTTAGCTATGGGGCCTAGCTTGTGCTGGTTTTTATTAAGCAAATTTTACAGTTACAACTCTGGATGACGTGGATTTCAGATGGATCACCAAAGAAACCTTTTCCACGCACCCTACAGCTTTAGCAACAGGTACGAAGGAGAAAATGACTTATGCAGGGGTGTGCCAAACTTGCAACTCTGCCAATGCACCCAAAGCTTTCTTTATGACGTGCTAATCTGCTGTGCAAGAACTCAATAAAGGTGAGCATGTGGGTTGAGAAAAGATGATCAACCAAACCAAAGACATTTCTCATTGGTTGCAGTGCATCAAAGTAGTGCAATGTCGGACCACTGCCAAAGTGTGGGAGTCACTCGTGCAGACTCTACAAAAAACACCCACTTGGGTCACACTTGACCCAAGCCCGATTCAAAGCATGAATGACTTTCCACATGTTCCCATATCCTCCAGAAGGTGTTCAACTGCATTTGCATTCTGTGTGTGAACAGGGGCATATTTCTTGTAACATGGAAAATACCCGGGGGGAATCGGGGGACATGCAGAGCAAAGAAGAGGCATGAGTTAATCCTAATGCTCTCTCTCTCTCTCTCTCTCTCTCTCTCTGTCTCTCTGTCTCCCTGTCTCTCTGTCTCCCTGTCACTCTCTCTCTCTCTCTCTCTCTCTCCCTTTCTCTATCTCTCACAGGCACACACACAGGCACAAAGGAGGGTACAGTTAACATGGGGGGAAATGTTCCTGTGCCACAGAGGCGCGGCGCTACTCCCCCGGGCCACAGCTGCAAGGGCGTTCTGCGGTCGGGCGAGGGCAGGTGGGCCAGGGACCTGTGGGATTTGGAGGCTTCTCTCAGCGGGATCCAGAGGCTTTCGCTCCAGCTGACTAACCCCTCCAGGAACATCCGTAATGGGAAACAGGCCTCCTCAGAGGGGACAGCCAGTGGGATGAAGAGGCAAGAGGGGGAAAAGTTAGATCACTCGCAGCTGGAGCAGCACTGGGGAAGATCCTGCAGAAACAGGACACTTCCCGTTGTTGTTGCACCCCTCGGAGAGCTCCATCACCACCAGCCGCTGGCAGATTTGGTTATAAGCACCACATTTAGACTCCTACAAATGACTGTGATTATCAGACTAAGTCTACTCAATGCATCTTTTCCAATGACATGCTGCATTACTGCCAAGAAGCACAGGCCATTAGTAACCTCATTTGGTACTGCTCCTTGTCAAGCACTCAAGGGTACAGCTGCAGTTTATGCTTTGATTCATACAGGACATTGCACAGTGCCATAACTAAGACACTGGGGTCATCAAAATGGAAGAGGAGTGTGTACAGGTGTGTTTGTATTGTTTGGCCAGTCTTGAGAGGATTGCCTGTAACATTGCATACTGTACAAATTGTAACAAGAAATGTAAAGCACTGAAGTCACTGGTATGTCAGATCAGCTCTTTTTTATGGAAGTAATACTTGCAGGAATTTAGGGAGTGACTTTGGACCCTGGCACAAAAACCTAGCAGGCCCCAAGGAAGACAACAAGGGAAAAATTAACCCCCTGGTGGAATTACTCATTTTGAAAGCAGTGGGTGGTCCCAGTGATTAACATGGGTCAGATGTTCACCACGGCCTGATTTTATGGGGAAAAAATAGTTGATTAGTAACCATGGGAGTCTCAGTGCTTATGAATCAAATTTACCAGCCGTGATGAGGCTCGGCCTGTGGTCAGATGATTCACCCAGCTAACAATGGCAGGATTCTCTAGGCGTGTCATCAAATCAAATAACAATCTAGTAAGTACTATCATCAAGGCTATTATCAACACATTAACCATATGTTAATCATCTGGCTTGCCTGATGACAACACAACTGACAAAAGCCAGGCTTGACCCTGGAGACTTCTTCCAACAGTGTTAGGAAATGAATTTCAAGGTCAACCCATGATCACAATGTAAAACAATCTTTCAGTTCTTCCATTTAAATCCACATTCATCAAGGTCCTGGCACACAATCAGGAAGAGCAGGATACTGGACACCAATAGAATGGACAAGTGGTTGATTTTATCCTGAATGTCTGACAAATGCAATCTTCGATACAGTGAATTATCTGCAGACAGCAGCATCCTGAGGTCATGTCTGACCTCTGACCTTCTCCAGGACACATAAAACAGAACCCATGAACATGATGCTTCTGTTGCAACATGCCTCTCTCAATTTCATGAACATTCATCACACTCCAGCTAGACAAAACGTTTAGAAAACTCTCAACACCCATCCTACTAATGTTGCTAACAGCAACATTTTTTTTTACAGTTTGTGTTGTCAGAAGTTCAACAATAAAACAATACATGGCTCTCCTAACATAACCATACTCATAACCATAACAATAACCATAATAATGACCATATATTGTTACAACAACATCTGTTCACTGATGCCCATGGAATCTTTCAGATCACAAATTTAATTACCATTTTCAATTCTGCATTTCAACAAAATACCCCATAGCCCCTCAATAGACGAGCACCCCCTACTGAGCTGTGCGGATATCTCACCTGTTTGGTAAAAAGGATGGCAGTATCCCAATACTCGGCGTGCTTATCGTTGTTTTTGTTCAGCTTCTTCTGCCAGGTGCAAAAGTTACGCAGTGTCATTGCTGCGTTCCCGGAAACCTTCGGTCCCTTGTCAGCCTCGTTAATCACCATAAACTTGACGACTACGATGCTGATGGAGTTGAGTATGCTCGGATGCTTGTAAAGCCTGGCTGCTACTGACATCAGGGTCAGGAGGTAATGTTTAAGGTCATCTCCATGGAATTTAGCCATGGACTCGTCGGCAACAACCAGTGTCTCGACGTATCTCGGAATAGAGGCAAATCGTTTCGACCGACTTTTCAGTACAGTTTCTGTCATATTGCGCGTGTTAATATCCCTTAAGTGCTTGTATTTCTCCAATGATTGCGTGGCATCCTGGTTCAAGGCAGACTCCACAGCGCACCTGGATGTGGAGTTGCCACTGAGATTCGCATTGGTCCGACGACGGATAACATGCGCTCTCTCATCTCTCCAGTAGATTCCCGTGGACGTGTCATTCATTGCAGGTTTGATGAAATATTCCCAGCCATTGTAACCAAAGGCTCCATGCAAGCCGTTGCAAATGCTCAGTGCAGCATAAGAATACCGGTCTGAGTTAACATGACCGGCATAGAAACACCGGCTCAGTTCTGCGCTCTCTGCATCGCTTTGCGCGGTAACTGTTGGCCCAATAAAACTTGAATCTGGATGCAAATCGAGAAGGAAATCCTGATCAAATGCTCTAATTTTCAAAACGATGTGTTGAGGAAATGCCTCCCCTTCGTTTTTAACAAAATTATTATTTCCTAAATGTGGCTGATCAAGACGCGTAGGGAAGCAAAATTCACTCTGCATTGAAAGAACAATGTCACAATGAGCAATTAGCAAATTCATGAGAATAACTGTCCTTATGAACATTGTGCTGATGAGGGAAAACAATGATCAGATAACTGAGAGCAGTTCGTGCAGCAAAAATAAAAAATGATCCAGCGATGATAATCCAGATGCCGCAATCTAGAAAGTTGCCCGTGCGCGTCCTCTCATTGCAAAATCTCCAAGCAAAAGATCCATTCCCCTGCTCTACCTGTATGCTGTAGCGACTCTGTCCCTCTGTCGACTTTATGCTTGCGCGTCATGTGTAAACATTAAGGGATTGTAATCAGAGTTTTGGGGAGGTGCTCGTAGATCTCATTGGGTATGCCTCTCAGGTTAAGGTTAGCTCTGCAACCACTTGTAGCTCCGCAAGCTTTAACATCATCACTCTCACGTGCTGCAATAAGTGTGCTTCCCTCCCACTTTGCCTGTTAGAGGAGCGCAAAGCATCTACTGAGCAATCGACCTATGCAGGACAGGACAATGCAAGAAACCAGTTTTCACTTGGTAAAAACTGTCATGTCCCAGCTTAATTAAAGTGTGATTTACTTCTTATATGAGTTAATATTGTCTGATATGTGAGATCTAACTCCAAATGTTTAAAACCAAGAGCACTCGGGCTGACTTTTAATTGCAATTTGCACCACTGTAATGTGGCGAGCCTATCACCATCACTGATACACCCATCTTAACACTTCCCTCCATATCATCTCTGCATGCAGACGTTGTCAGATCAATTTTAAGGCAAAGACCTTCAAGCTGGTGACATTGCTGTTACTGCAACCAAAGGTCTAATCAGGGATGTTTAGTCTGAGAACTGGACTGCCGTCACAAATTGCTTTAATAGTGGAAAAGGTATGCAACCTCTATCTTGCACTAAAAAGACAATCAAGGTACAGGGTACGGCAGTGACCAAGCACAATGTAGAGTGGGATAATACAACAGTCTTACTAATGCTGGATAGGGGGTTATATATGTATATATATATATATATATATATATATATATATATATATATATATGGCTCATAAAATCACACACACACACACACACATACAGTACACACTCTCTCTCTCTCTCTCTCTTCCACACACACACACACACACACACATTCATGCATGGTTCATAAAATAACAGCTTAATGACTGAAGAATTTGCAGATAACGCACATTGCTCCACACATTTGGCCAGTATTTGTGAGTGTATATATGTTGGTGTCTGTGTGTGTGTGTGTGTGAGAGAGAGAGAGAGAGAGAGAGAGAGAGAGAGAGACAGAGAGAGAGAGAAAGAGAGAGTACAGTACAGAGTACAGTATGTGTCTGTGTGACTGTGTGACTGTGTGTGTGTGTGTGTCCGTGGGTGTGGATGTGTTTCATTTCACTGCCCTCTGCAGCATCTGTGGGTAGTATCAGGACCAAGGATGGAGACCCCTGTCTTACTGCAGCATGCCTACTATTAGTGCACCCATTAAAGACACTGCACATGGACATTTTGTAAAGGCCATGACCAATTCAGGGGCTGCATTCAAAATATGTTGGAAAATACTTTCAGTGATAAATAATTTAAAATTTTTTCACACAAAATGCTTTAATACAGAAGGAAATTTTAACATCCACAGCAACTGAAAACATTTCAAGGTAACTGAAACAATAATTCTTGGGAAAATATACATAAGGAATATATTTTATTTTTCAACCACTGAGGAGAAATGTTCATGTGAGATAGAACTTTTTGTTACAAGAAAGTGAAAACAAGTAGAGATGGGTTTAATTTGGGAACTTAAAGATCCTTCATTGACTTACAAAAACTATAGTAAAACTTTGATATCTGTTAAACATTCAACAACTTTTTTTAATTTCTTCGTTTTGTAAATTACCCTCGGGCATTCCGGTACGTTCAGTGCAAACTGAACTGAAAATGAAATATGAAGAAAGCTAAAAAAAAAAAAACAACAAAAAAAATTTGAATGCGGCCCTGAGTAAAAATTAAAGCAGGCTATTTGGGAACTGTGGAGGCAATAGGATTTTGCAAAGTCATATGAGTTTTTTTTGCAGATGTAGAGTGACCCTTTAAGTTTCTGGCACATACACACACACACACACACACACACACACACTCACACACACACACATACACAACAAGATGAATGTGTGTCCTGGCGTGCAGAGGTCAGTGCACCAAAGGCGTCATGCGGATTAAGCATATTCATTCACCACAGAGGAGGATGGCTGCCACGCCTGCTGTGTGTGTGTGTGTGAGTGTGTGTGTGTGTGTGTGTGTGTATGTGTGAGAGAGAGAGTGTGTGTGTGTGTGTGT
>JASCQY010000388.1:16022641-16041060 GCA_030264315.1 Sardinella tawilis
TGGATAGGGTGTTATATATTTATATATATATATATATATATATATATATATATATATATATATATGGGTAATGAAACCTGATGAATTAGCTCACTTAACCGCGAGTTATATTTGTTTGTATCTTTGACATAGTTTTCGCAGTGTACGTGCGTAATTTCTTTCACTGTTTATATTGCCAAAGCTATTAGAACCCGTTGGCTGCATCTGGGGCAATGCGAGCTACAGCACCCGGGGGGAAGAATTAGATACAAGCACGACATCTTGTGGTAGTGTAATATACAGAGGCCACAATTTTTGTCAAGGCTATATTTTGTTTCGATTGTGATGAAACTTTCAACATGAAAATATCCAATACTGTCATGCGGTTGTCCTGTTTCGCACAGGACGCCCCATTACGATCTGTTCGCCTACTGACTAAAAATAATGTGAGACTGCCACCTTGTGGTTGTCACTCATTCTTGTATCGAGGACCGAAAGCGTGGGTGTCATTAGTAACTGCGGTAACTGCAAAGGCTGCAAGTGTTTAACAATGTGCCTGTTTCTCGCAGTTTCATTTAAATTATGTATTGGTAACAATTTGTCTCCAATTATAAAATCTTATGTGACAGTATATTTTTGTTTGGTCATAAAAATGCCATTTTCAAACAGAAAGAACACTTGCTTTTAAATCTTGCGGACTGTCATCTACCCCTCGTTTTAAAATGTAACTGGATATTCTATTGTTTTCATTAGATGATGCGCGGGCCTATTACATAATCCCACTTGCCACGGGAATTTTTCCACTCTCAAAGAAATAGACCAACGCACGAGTCAAGTGATATACAACGTTTTTGATACGAAATGGATTTGGAGTTGTATATAGGGTAGTTTCTCGATGATGTCTGCTCTTTACTACAGTGCTGAAATATGAACATTATGTAATATTGACCTGCTTTGCATTCTACAGACCGGCAGGTGACGATCTATATCCAGTTGTGATTTGGTTCTTGTATGGACCTACTTGGCAGACTTCTATAAGAGATGTATCACCCAAGTTATCCTGCTTCTTTTTAGTCCAACGTTTACACGAAGCAGTCAGGGCTGTCGAAATGCTTGAGCAGCCAAACATACTTTGAGTAACTTTGCGCATTCCGCAAACGAGCTGCGTGCTGACTTGGTTAATAATAGTCCGTATGTCAAACTAGAGCTATTGAAGGGGGCGTGTCAGGACGTTCCCATTGGATCCAAACCTGATCCCAAAGTTGTTGAGGTTTTTCATGAGGCATGAGGGGGAGGAGAGAGTAAAGTTCTGATGGATATCAAAAATAAACCGCGTATGTTTAAGAAGGGCAAGACTGTATAAATACCGCCGCCACGACCAGTCATCGCTAATATCGTGGGCTGAAAGGGTGTTCTTTAGGTTCTTAGGTACTTTAGGTAACTTCTTCGAATTTATATTAACAGCCTGTTAAGAAAGTTTGTTTCAGTTATTATCAGACGAATGGTTAATAGATTTGGTATTTTTTTTCTTTGAGTTGTAGCTAGATCTTACAAGCTGAAACTGTTCATCCCCAAATACGCTACTGACATTGTGAATGTAGCTCCAGAGGCTACACATTGTTCACAGCGGATTTATTTGCCGTATATGGTATTGTCTTTTTAGTAACGTTTCAGCTGAAGCATTTTCTTCTATCTAGCATATCATGGGTTATTATTTGCATATTGTCTTCTTCACTTTATCGTTTACCAGTGTTGCGCTTGGTGAAGTAGTTGAGTCGGAGGAAATAATACCTGTCAGACTGAGTATCAGAAATACTGAGCCGCTTTGGACTTTCCTGGGACGGAGCGTTGAGCGGCTTAGTTTCCAATTAAACGCTTTTGGTAACAAATTCACTATTCATTTAACTCCGGATAGTAACTTTGTTGCGCCAACACTCAACATTCAGCACGTTAAGTCGAAGCATCTCTCTGCCCTGCTAAATGGCACCAGCCCTGAGGATATCTTCGAAGGTGACAGCGAGTCGTTGGAGATGGGACAGGACTTTAGAGATTGTTTTTACTCGGGAACTGTTAACAACAATCAAGAATCTGTGGTGGCCGTCAGTCTTTGCCATGGCATCCAAGGATCGTTTGTAACGAATGGCGATGAATACTTTATTCAACCCAAAGAGCGTCGTAATGAAACCAGCGAAAGGGCATTTTCACAGGTGCACGTCATTAAAAGGAGAGTTTTCCCAGTTTCAAGCGCTGTAAAGACTTTGTATGATCAAAGAGGAGCTGCCCATTCGCCTATACCCAACACTAGGCCCACTTCGTTCCATGGAAAGATGGATGACAAGGTCGCTCAAAGACAGAAACGATTTGTGTCCTCTGCTAGGTACATCGAAACCCTGGTGGTAGCTGACTCCACCATGACAAGTTTCTACGGGGATGAAATCAAGGTAACTTACAAGTCTCTCGTACTCCATAAAGGCATAGACAAAATGTAGGCGAATGCGAAAATATTACCATCACCAATTATGGGTTTGTCAGATCAGTTATATACACTTAACAACAACTTAACATATTGGCTTCGTCACAGATATTCGTTTTATAGCCTATTGGTGAATTCAGCTTAAACAGACCTACAGGTGTTCATCTTATAGCTCATACTGGCGAGTGTGTAACAAGCCAAAGCTATAAATCCTGCAAAGGATATATTTGTGATTGAGCCCTTTAAAGTACCCTTATCGAAAGAGCAAATCATTTGCCCACAATTCTTAGGACCAAGTGTTCTTTTTCAGTCTTTTCTTTGCGCCCAATATTAGTTCAGTGTCATTACTATAAAGTACAGTAGTTTCCACTACCACTACTTTCCGAGAAACAATTAATTTCAGAGGATGTGTGGGAGGCGGGGCGGGAACGGAGCCGAGAAATTCAAAACTTCAAGCTGAAGCGCGTCGTGGATCATCTCAGTTCTGACGCGCGTTCTGAACTGTGCGCGAGGTGAAGCTACCTTGGCCAGTCCCATAAGACATGTTTCTGGGTCTAAGAGTTCTCCAGTATAATAGTCCTCGACTACGTTCAGTATAAACAGCTCACATAAACATTTAAACGTGGCTCTCCATTAATGCTCGTCAAAGCATAAACAAACCCCTTTCATTATTCTGGTCAGTGAAAGAAGAGGAGGCTTACAACAAACAGGCGGGATTTTTTCACATAGATTCGTCGATCAAGGACGTTTGGATCCTAGTACATGCTCAGAATAAAAACAACGGTTTCCTAAAATGAGTCCATAGAACCTTTCAAGGTCCCCTTTTCTGTATTGTTCCTACTGTACAGACACTGGCAAGTTCATGAAATCATTAGCCTATAGATGTATGGATCAAAAGTGCTCAGGCTTTCTCAGATAATTATTGGAAGGAGAATCAAGAAATATATGATTATTAATATATACATATATATATATATCATATATATATATATATATATATATATATATATATGATACATGTACTACAGCCTCTCATGGTCTTGTCAGATTGACTGAACAGGGAGGCTGTGTCCTACACAGTGTTTTCCTGTAATAGGGCCTCAATAGGTCCTTGCAAGACATGAAATAGACTTGCTGGCACAAAAACCTTGAGTTTTAGTTAGCACCATCTGGATGTTAAGGGATGCCAAGAGGAGTTTGTTTTCAAGCGCCTTCCACCCATTTTATTGATGGAAAGAAAAACAAAAATGTTTAAATATTTCTATCCCAATAGGCTCAGAGATTTGTTTTGAGCTTTGCTTTTAAAGTTTCACATAGACAATAGCTATCCTAGTTTTATCCCATGTATATAAACATATCCCACTGCACTGGTGGTCAGCGTGAACACTTGCAGCTAGAACAAATGTGTCTTTCTGACAGGGATTGATTTGAGAGCACTTGGCCTAAATCTGATGAATGTTCCACTTGCAATTCACAGCTATACTGTGTCTTCCATAAGGACAGCATACTTTTGAACCCCCCCAACCACACACACCATTTTAAAAATGTCTGCCCCTTCCTAACATAACCTGTTTCAGTCACAGACAGGATTTTCTGCAAGAAGTATGAACTTTTAGATGCTGTCACATGCCATATAGGCTAATTTAAAACACTTCTGAAGACATACAAATAAAACCAGTTCAGTGATTTCTGTTCAGCTCTAGATGTGTGTGTGTGGCTCAGCCGTGTGTATGCTCGTCATCTCCAGACAGACAACGGTGGGATCTTATTCCCTGACCATCTGTTCCCACTTCCCCCGACAGCACTACCTCCTGACCATGATGGCCATGGCTGCCCAGATCTACACCCACCCAAGTCTCAAGAATGCCGTGAGCCTGGTGGTGGTGAGGATGTTTCTGGTGGAGGACGAGGAGGAGGGTCCAGAGGTGTCCAGGAACGGAGGCGTTGCCCTGCGCAACTTCTGCAACTGGCAACAGCTGTTCAACCCCACCAGCCAGCGCCACCCACAACATTATGACACAGCCATCCTCTTCACCAGAATGGTACATTTGTTATATCCAAGATTTAGGATAGGAATTTTCTGGGCTTGACTATAATATGAGAATTTATGATTTTTGTTGTATAGTGACTTTGTCATTCAGTATGAAAATGCAGTTTTCAACCAGCATTACAAAGAGTTGAAACGTCTGTGGTTCTTCATAAGGTGATTTAGAAATCTTTAGAACGTAGAAAATTCTTTCTTTTTGCCCCAAGAAAGAAATGTAGGGGAAATACTCTCAAAAATGAACAAAAATGACAATAAAAACATGAGGTAGGCTATTTTAGTCTTGGTTCAGGAATTGCTTGTTAAAACCCCATGTGGCATCAGTGTGTGTGTGTTTGTGTGCTTGTGTGTCTGGTATTGCTGGTGGTCCTCGTTTTTCTCAATGAGACTTAGATATCTTTACCATACGTTGACTTTTTAACTTAGGCATGTAAAGGGCTGTGAAAGTCTTGGACTCAACGGTGTGGATATCTGAGAGTTAAATTTCCTCCCTCTCTTTAAGTCTACAGTCTGCCATGTATTTGCTTGGTTTTATGATGGAAACACTGACAAATATGTTTTGCTGGCAAGAGCTTGCACAGGAAAAAAAAAAGCCGTCTGTCTGGAACAAATAGAGCGATGTCTGGATATCAGTGTCCCCCTCTCCTCTCCACTCTAACCCTTTCCTCTGTGTGTGTGTGTGTGTCTTTCTCTCTCTCTCTCTCTCCCTGTCTGTCTCCCTCTTCACACATTCTCTCTCACTTGCTCTCACCTCCAGGATATTTGCGGAAACAAGTGTGACACCCTCGGGGTCGCAGATGTAGGCACCATGTGTGACCCCAAAAGAAGCTGTTCCGTTATCGAGGACAATGGCCTTCAGGCTGCCTTCACAGTGGCCCATGAGCTTGGTATGTGTGCCCTGTGTTCCTGCGGTCAGCCAGTCTATGTCAGCTATGACAACTCAAGCGGTGTATCACTGCCAGAGAGGTCTAATTTGGGCTCACGCTTACAAAATGTGCGTCTAACACCCCCCCCCCCCCCCCCCCACACACACACACACCCTCCCTCCTCCCCGCCTCTCCCTCTCCTCTCAGCTCTTGAAACTTTAGGACTTATCCTGCATTCAAACACTGCCACTTTGTCACCGCGAGGGTTTTGTTGAGTGATCCAAACAATCTTAACAAACAGCTGCCGAAAGACTGATGCTATGTAAACAAGGGGTCACATCGGATCAACATGGCAAAGCCTGCTGAGATAAAACAGGATATACCAGTATAAATAAATCCAGTATCATGCACAGTAATGCCAAGTGGCATGTGTTTCGTTCCTGGAAAGCTGCTCTTTAGGACAGTTTGACAGTCTGTCTAAAAGACATGTCATGTCAAAATGGCCCTCTTAGTTTAAATTAGGACTCTCCTCAAATGAATGCACTGTAATACTCTCACTCTGCCCTTCACGTAGTAGCACTGCAAGATATATAGATTATTGAATGGAAACACTATATGGAGTGGAACTGGAATATGGAACGGTTGTTACATTTAAGAGGGTATTAACTCTCTCCTGTGCCCTTTTTGTCCACAGGGCACGTGCTCAGCATGCCGCACGACGATTCCAGGAACTGTGAGAAGTGGTTCGGGCAGCTTGACGGACACCACATGATGGCACCAAAGTTTGTCCACCTCAACAGAACCTTTCCATGGTCACCTTGCAGCGCTCAATTTATCACTGAATTCTTCGACAATGGCCACGGTAAGGACTGGGTTTCACTGTGTCAACACATTGTTACCTTGTGTCTATATTTGCCGGGAGGGCACATACTGCAGGTATAATGTACTGCTGAAAATAGGGTCATCACATGGTCTTTGTTTGGTGCTAGTGAGTGAGGGTGTGTCTTTTTGCTGGCAGATGGTTTCCCTTCGGTTAACATGGGGTTTTCAGTTTTCATTTGGTTTTGGCACTAAGGACAGAATATTTCCGAAAGCACTCCAAGAAAAAAAAAAGTCATAACTGTCAACATTTTTAAAGCTCATGTCCTAGAATGTCAGTCTGTCATCATGTAGTGAATGGAAAGCTGCCACATAAAGTGTTCAAGTGTCGTTTTGGACTCTGCAACGCAGCGTCTCCGTATAATGTGGGGCACCGTTTTTTATTTTCTTACCCTTGCATTTTTTTCCCGGTCTTTTTTCTTTTTTACAATGCCCTGTCTGCCTTAACTTACTCCCTCACCACTAATAGCTGGGTTTAAAGCCGCACTGTGTAATTTTGCTGAGAGTGTCAAAACTAACAACCACTGCAAAGTAAACTGCTCGGTTCCACCACAGTGGTCACACACAAACCTAGACCCCCCCCCTCCCTCCTCTCCTCCCTGGTCAGGTTAGTGGCAATCAGGTGGAGAAATGCCGCAGATTGTTTGGGAAAAAAGGCATTTCAAGTTCACTGCCACAAGCAGAGCCTGACTTCAACTCTTAAAGGCATGCTGCTGTTACATCCATGCCTTTTCCGAGCTGAAAAAAAGGGAAGGCAGAGATAGACTTGCGGTGCAAAATAGCAGACGTATTTCCTTCACTTGTTGATTTATATTGTCGATATTTCAGTCTACACTCTGGCTTGCTCTCCCTCTCTACTCCTCTGACTCATCTCCTGTGAGTCACGCATTCCAGGTTTAACAACTGTTTTCCCTCACAGAGAAATCGAGTGTAGCCAAGCACATGTTGTCTTAACCAGACTGAATATTGCCACAGGTACATAGTGAACTAGTTGTACGACAGGTCTCTTATATTTTCTTTCAATAATCCCCAAACACCATTTGCTTGTGGTCCTGCATGCTTAACAGAGTTTGCAGAAGACAAACCTACATCATTACCACAGCAACATACTCTTCTTTCTTTCCGTAGCCACAGGGGTTACATTTCTGTGCATGAATTAAAGGCTTTTGTTCCATCTTCAGTCACTGGTTAGAGAGTTCTGACTCTAATTGCAACTGTGAGTCCACAGATACAGATTTAGATTTGAGATGGTCATGCTTTTCTTTTGTTGCAAACAATTTTTATTTGTTTGTCTCTTAAGCGGCATAAGCCGCATTTCATCATGCATTATGCTGTGCCTCTGGCTGTTTCAACATGCATTCATCTGTCTGTTTCTGCGTCCGTTCACGTGCCCCTCCAGGTGACTGTTTGCTGGATCCTCCCGAGCAGACGCTCCTCTTGCCAGCCGAGCCCCCGGGCCACGTCTACGGCCTGGACCGCCAGTGCCAACAGGTCTTCGGGGAGGACTTTGGCCACTGCCCAGACGCCCAGGAGGTCTGCTTGCAGCTGTGGTGCCGTGAGGAAGGTCAGCTCCAGTGCACCACCCGCAACGGAAGCCTCCCCTGGGCCGACGGGACCCCGTGTGGGGAGGACGGGCACTGCCTCCGCGGCGCGTGCGTGAACAACACGGAGGAGGCGCTCGAGGTAGGTGTGTGTGTGTGCCTGTGTGCATATACTGTACATGCCCGCCAGTCTGGCTTTGATGGCAGCGTTGTGAGCTCTGAGTCACCACAGTTTGATTTATCATGACGCTTAACCTGTCAGAGCAAACACATCCCAGAAATGATTCCCCAAAAAAGGACCTTTGTTGAGATGTATCACCTTTTAACACTTTAAAAGTGTTTTGAAGGGTAGAGTCCTGTCCCCTAGCCAGTGTTTTTTTTCTAAAATACTCACCCTTCTATACATACACATTACACACACACACAAACACATGCACACACACACACACACACACACACACACACACTCACGTTCCTCTTTGGCTTCCTGCTGCCTTGCACAGAGTATCTTAATATAATTGATCTAGTTTAAATTCTGCTCCCAGATGCCAGACAGACTACAGCTGGTGCAAGTACATTTGGGGGAGTTCTTTTTTTAAAAGGCGGGATTATTTTTGGAGGAGTCTTTTAAAAAGAAGTCACATTGTATTCAGCAAAGCCCCCTTTAAAAAGAGAGATTATATTTGGTGCGGCCCGTTAAAAACTAGCTTGTGATCCCAGACGGCTTGGCTGTCAGAAGACCTGTCTCGGCCAGCTCGTAAAGAAAGCCCCTCAGAAAAGAAATGTGTTATTTCTGCACATGCCTTGAGCACCAGGCCTAGGATGGGGTTATTGCTGGGAGGCCCTAACACGTGTGTCGGGCCCAAAGTGGAAACATGCCAGCACAGTGACACAGGAGTATAGTATAGCATACTAGTATTCAGCATGTCTGTTTCATAATCCTTCATATTTGTCAACCGTGAGAAATAAACTGACAGATATATAACGATATATAGACAGATAGATACCTAGTTATTAGATACTTTGTTGGTACTTTGATTTGAATTCATTTTGAGTTGGTAGGTCAAATGAGACCATAGACTGGTAGGTGAGTCAACTGATTGGTCGATTGCTTAGGCCACACATGCAGCCAGAGCAATCCCAGTGTAATCCCTGTGTAGCCTCCTTCTCCGCGAGGCCTGATTCATCCGTTTGTGC
Source organism: Sardinella tawilis (assembly GCA_030264315.1). Classification (NCBI taxonomy): domain Eukaryota; kingdom Metazoa; phylum Chordata; class Actinopteri; order Clupeiformes; family Clupeidae; genus Sardinella; species Sardinella tawilis. Next base: position 16,031,621 of record JASCQY010000388.1, read on the forward strand.
GGCAGGTGCCAGTGGACGGTGGGTGGGGTGAGTGGGGCCCATGGGGTCCCTGCTCCCGCAGCTGTGGCGGGGGTGTCGAGTTCTCCCGCCGCGAGTGCACCGATCCCGAGCCCCAGCACGGAGGAGCCTACTGCATGGGCCAACGAGTCAAATACCAATCCTGCAACATTCAGGCCTGCCAGGAAGACCACGGTAAGTTTTTCCATTTCTCTCCACTTGATGTTGGAGTTTAATAAGACACGTTTATTCACGAGAGAGGTCTGTAATTTTGCTAAGCGTTAACACAAAATACGGCTTAGTTATACGCATAAAGGGAAAAGGGGGAGAAGGCAATGACATTTTAATCATAATCTGTCACCTGCACTGCTGCTTAATATCCATGACACTGACAGAACTTTTGGATGTTGCAACGTTGCTTTCGCAATGGAAAGAATTTGAATGTAGCTGCTTCACCCCCATAGGGAAAAGCTTCAGAGAGGAGCAATGCGAGAGGTATAACACCAACCGGTATTTGGATATGTATGGGAACATCAAGCAGTGGATTCCAAAATTCGCTGGCGTTTCCCCACGCGACAGATGTAAGCTCTTCTGCAGAGCCAAGGGAAGCAGCGAATTCAAAGTCTTTGAACCAAAGGTACGTGGCCTACGATTGTTACAAATTGGCAGACATCACCCACTCTTGGTGACTCTGCTGTCACTTTTTTTTTAAACCTAGCCCGTACGTCAGTGTGAAACACAATATCTTTTATTACTGGTTGTTTAGGTCATTGATGGCACCACGTGTGGACCAGACACCACATCCATCTGTGTTCAGGGCCAGTGCATTAAGGCTGGCTGCGACCAGGTCATTGGCTCCAATGTCAGGTTTGACAAGTGCGGGATCTGTGGTGGAGATGGCTCATCCTGTCGGAAAATTACAGGATCACTGAATAAGGCCACGTAAGTTTGAACAACTCTGATTATATGCCTACATAATACAGTATAAGGTCAATAGATCAATCTCAGACTCACAACTTATTCTTTATTGATTATTTATTAATTAATTTTAAAAAATCATGAACTAAAAGAAAATGTCTTCTTGTTCTTTATTTACACAGGTATGGATACAATGATATTGTTACCATCCCCTCTGGAGCCACCAACATTGACATCAAACAGCGTAGCCACCGCGGGATCAAACACGATGGCAACTATCTAGCCATGAAGAAGGAGGACGGCCAGTACATCCTGAATGGCAACTTCTCTGTGTCAACGTCAGAGCAGTACATCCCGGTCCCTGGAGCGTCGCTTCGGTACAGCGGCTCCTCGACCACACTGGAACGAATCCTGAGCTTTCAGAAGCTTCGGCAGGCCATCACGGTTCAAGTCCTGTCCACGGCAGGAGATGAGTCTCCCCCGAGAATCAAGTACACTTTCTTCCTCCCCAGAGATGTGCCTTTCACAAAGCCCAGCACGGACCGGGTGTCTCCGCACACTCTTCTGCCCTTCGGCGGTGATGACTGGGTCATAGGCGAGTGGTCAGAGTGCTCCAAGACCTGCGGCTCAGGCTGGTCTCGTAGGAGCGTGGAGTGCAAGGACGGGGCGGGATCCCTGTCCTACTTCTGCGACATGGACCTGCGGCCAGCTGACATCCGACCCTGTGCGGACCTGCCGTGTCCAGTATGGCAGATGGGTCCGTGGTCAGCCTGCTCGCGGACGTGCGGGCCTGGAGAACGCCGCCGAAGCGTGCTTTGCCTGGACTATACTGGGAAGGCGGTAGACCCAGGGTTGTGTAATCCAGACAAGAGACCCGAGGCAGTCTCAGGAGAGTGCTTCTACCAGGACTGCTGAGGCTGTGTGTGAGACTGTGTAAGAGAGGAATGTGCCTGGTAAATGTGTGATCCGTTGCAAATGTAGTGATCCAAATGTCCCTTTCCTAACCACCTGACCGTGTTGCACAGATCAGCAGGGAAACTATAGCAGAGAAAGGGAATAGAGAGGTTAGTTAATGAAAGTAGCATGGATTGCATTCTGGTGCCTAGAAATATCGCCTATATCACCGATTAACTTAACTTCTTTGATGTCGCATTGTTATAATAACCACTATTGAAGTTTCTCCCTCCCCTAGAGATCTACCTCAAATGATATAACAGTTCAATACTCTCTTTAAATGGTTGTTGGTAGAAGATACTGTCTATATTTATCATTTCAACAAAGGAGTATAAACTTTGCGAAACAAACAAACACACGAACAAACAAGCAAACAAACAAACCGAAAAACCTGCTGAGACTCCGCTGAGCTGGTTGAGTACCTCTAATCCAGAAAGCATTGTCTTTTGGATTAGTTAAATCACTCCACACTGAACAGGATCAAGGCTCGGTAGCTGCCTAAAAGCTGACAAAACACTATTTATTTTCATTGATCTTTGCAGAAAAAAGATCTAAATACTTATTGTGAAGAGTCCAAACAATGACGACGACCACTTTTTTGTTGTAAACAAGGGAAAAATATTCCTCTGAAAGATGTAATCGTGTTATCATGTCAGTGAATGTTGGGTAATCATGCCAGTGGCTTATAGTCTGATCAGATAAAGCCAGAAACTGTACAGTGATGGGAGCTAAAGCAGAGAAAGCTGATGAATCAAACTAGCAGAATCTTGAACATTTAATTCAGGAACACTGGATCATCTTTTGGAATACAACAATACTCCTCCGTTGAACAGAGATATTGTTACACTACCCATCTAACAAAGCTATTTAGTAGGGTTAAGCTGACAAGCGCTCATTTACAAGTTTGTTTTTCATCATATGTGGCCTGGGGTATTAATGACCAGATCACAACACATGACTGTTCTTGTGAAATGGAAGGCCTTGTCTGGCTGTCTCATATTGTGGAAAATATTTAAGAATTTCCCACGCAGACTATGTGTGTATTATTTCTAGTTTTGGGTTGATCCACATAGTTATGTAATTCACACATGATAGCCTACATCAAATAATGAAGATACAGCAAGTACTTTTTTGTACTTGCCCCATAGACATATCAATCTCTTGTACTTGTTAAATAGCCTAAGCTTAACTCTATCACAGTTTTGTGCAACCAGGAGGGTATAAGTACCCTTGACTTGTAGAGAAATATTTAATGACAGAAAAGACTTAGTTCTACCATTGTGTTGAATGATGATGTAGAAATCATGTTTAACTATTAAAAGTAGACTAAGCATTGAGATAGCATAATTATGGCATTTAATGTTAGGGATGAAACAAGACTGACCTATATATCTTTTATATGTGAGTGTTACGGCATTCCAGGGGTGCAAGTGGGGAGATTTTTGTTTTATATGTAGATCTGAAACAAAAGCATTATATCCCTTCAATGAAGGTCTGTACAATGCTATTGTTATAGCTTCCTTTTAAGCTATTTATTGTTTTTCTACTTTCGGACATCTATTTGTTACATTTTTCTTGATGCTGCTGTCTATCCAGAATTGTTCAAAGTTGAATCACTAATTAAAATGTTTCCTCTAAAAATATTTTTTTCAACTTCCTTTATCGAAATTGTCACAAGTAATTTAGAATTCTTCACTGTCAATAAAAATGGTGTAATACCTTAAAGACTGGTTATTGTTGTGGTCTCAGCCTATAAAGCCTAAAATAGATTGTTGACAAGTTCATGTCAGTTCAACTGATTAATGTAAAAAGTAAATGACCACTACTGTTCTCCTAATGAGCACAAAAGACAAAAATCTAAGTACTGCATCTGAAAGATTGGCCTATGATAAAGGAGTAGAGATTGTTGTCACTATTCAGCGCGTGGCATTCTGGGATAGAAAAACAAAGCGCTGAATTTGCAGCCCACAGGCTTCCCGCTGGTGGGATGAAAAAGCTGCAATATCAACAGATAAACAAATGTGTTTTACTCTTTTATAGTCTTTTACATTGTGTGGTCTCTGTAATCCACTAAGAACGAACGGGTGTATGATCCGCTTGAATGAATGAAACAGAATGTTATTAGAAGCACACAGTGGGACTTGCAAGCTAGCTAGCGTTAGCTCAGCGATTCATTAGTTTTTATCGGAGCTGTTAGCACATATGCCCGCTACGAACTGGATTGTTATTCGCCTCAACTCCAGATTTTCTTTTCGCTGCTCTGCTTTGTTTGGTAAGACCTAACGTTAATTTCTCTGTTTCTACTGTGAATACAGACACCGTGGTCATTGATTGCATGCTTTTGTAACAAAAATTACGAGCGTGTATCATTGGTAATAAGCTATCAGAATTAGCGGCTAGGTGTACACATCACTGGCTAGCAAGTTGGATGTTAGCTAGCCAGCTAAGTTGGTGTTGACGCTATGGAGCGTTGGTAACGAGTGTAATCAAATGTCTTGGTTGATATTTTCGATCGACCGTGCTGTTGCAAAGTCATTGTAATATATTATGCTTTAAGTAGATTTGCCTGGTTCATGGGATTTGCGATTTTGTATGTTAAAGTTAGCTGATCAAGTTAGCCTCTTGCTAGCTGTTGTGATTTAACGCCAATTTGGAACTCCACATTGGATTTGAGAGAAGACTACAGACAACATGAAATGTGCGCTGTTCTGGAGTTTTGTGGATAGGTAGCTAACTTGTCAAACCTCACAAGCACATTTTATTGTTAACAATAACAAAACTGCGTCATCGCCCAGTTCAATGGTGGATTCGTGTTGTCAACTTCAGTCAACTCAAATGTCAGATGAATGCTAACGTTATCATAGCCTGCCTTCGTAAGCTGCAAACAAAACATAGCTAGCCCTACTCATGTGGAGAGTCACGCCCCCCTTAGCAATGTTCCACTGAAAACAAACTAAGAAATCTGCTTGGATATGTCGTACTTTCAGGAGATGCAATGTTGTAAACGTTAGATCACATTTGTGAAGTTGGCATAATCCAGCCGTCAAACTGCAGTATGAGAACACCTCCCCATCTCTAATTTCGTTGTCTGAGGGCTTGCAAAGTATGAATAAATATGCTTCAAGCTAATTCTGTAATCAACCCTTTATCTTATTGACATGCACATTTGTACAGCTTCCATGATATTCAGGATCAATTGGCTACTCGTTAATAAAATGCTTTCCTGTAGTAGGCCTACTTTTATGCCAAGGAATGGATCCTATTGTTATGTCCAGTACACTGTCATCGGAATTCCTACTTTTACATCTTTTACTTCTTGCATAAATAAACAATACAGAGGTACACAAAGCCCTACGTGTGATGGGCCACACTCTTCAGTTTTGTACATTATAGGCTTGATATGTTAGACTGATATGTCCTAATTGCTGCTGCATTATATTGATCAAGTTTTAGTTTTTTTTTTAAATAAATACTCATATATGACACCAGCCATGGTTCAGTTCAGAGTGAATTGCAAGAACACTAACCTATATGTGTTCTATGAGATGTAAGTTTGCCCCACAAAAAATGATGTTCTAATCTGTCTTGGCCATATTGCTGAGCTGCATGACCACAATATAGAGAGACAGAGATTAGTTGAAAATACATAGATACATTCAGTAGATAGATACTTTATTCATCCAGTAGGAAATTCAGGAATATAGCTTTGTAAATGAGAAACAAACATTGTGGCTTGGACTGATGCCTGAGGTAATTGCCAGAATCAACTTGGCTAAATGGACATGCTGGCTCTGATGATTAATATGTCAGAGCTTTAAAACAGTATCCAATTTGATGTTCCCCAAACAGACTGCTGTTTTAGGTGTTAGTCATCTTCATTGCAAGTCAAAACTGAATTTAGTGTTGCTAAAGGCAAAAATGATCCTCTCACTATAAGTTGTAACTAGCCTACTGGCTTTGACACTAGGGTAACACCTTCATTCAGATTTTGTATTTGAGTTAATACTTTATGCTGAAAATATTATCTGAACCAACATTTCCATGGAATCTTTCCCTTGAAGGTTATGGATAATTATATTTCTTCAAAGGACTATACATTTAGTGTAGCCTATAGGCTTGTCATTGCACAGCGCTACTTTCAGAAGGACTTGTTGTGACACCCACTTGTCAGCCTTCTGCTGAGTAGCAAGCATGTGCTTCACTCTTTTACAACACACATTTAAGAGCAAGAAGTAGCCTGCCATTAGAGAGATAAAGACTTACTGCTGAACTGAACACTCTTCCATCTGTCTCAGGAGACCTATAAAGTTTTTGCCATTAAGGAATGGACTATACACTTCTGCACTTTTTAGAAATATTATTTTCCAAAGTATTTGGCGAATCTCTGGTTTGGAATGAGTTCATTTCTGAAATGTGCAAGGTCTCATAGTGGTAAACTTTTAAGTGCACGGGTCAGGTAATGTTATCCTTTTTGAAAAAAAAAAAAAAAATGAGAGAGCAGGAGAGAATCAGATGGACCCCTAAGCTCTCCGTTGTGCCTGAATTTAGACAAGTGTGCTGCTGATTTTTTCGCAGTCTGTCATGTGAATCCAGGCAATGCTATGTAAATTCCCAGCAGATGTTGTGTGAGAGACTTTGTTTGGACTCGAGAGAATTACAGAGTCGAATGCTGCGAGTGTTTCAGGACTTAGTCATACTTCAGCGTAACCGTCGTATGAATTCCAGCCGGCAGTTGAGTTACAGTAACCAGTCATATAGACCATTCTCGCGCAGCTTTGATGAGTAATGCTATGAACTCAGTGTTCCCAAGGACACGTTTACAGTGTTTTTCTGTTCCATTTACGCAATACATCTGCTTTTGTACTACCAGGCTTGTGTATATATATATAACCTACACATTAGCCTAATGGATACAGAAGCCATTGATTTTCTTCTGCCATACTTTTTGTCATAGTACATCTGCGGATTGTCTTTTTCGTAGCAACTTTTCGGCTTTCAATTACATTCTTCTTCCAGCTTGTCCTTTTCCTCTGCCAGCAACACTCATGACCAGCTGTATCGTTTTGTTAAACAACATAACCAGTTTCATCAATTTATGTATTTATTTTGATTGTTGACATGCATGTAAGAGTATTGACTGACATATCCTCATCGTTAAGGGCAGACACAGAATTTAATGAGAACGTTTTTCTTTTTCTTTTTCCCCAATTCGCTTTTAGGAGTCTGGTAACGTTTTAAACCACATAGTGACCTCTCGCTGCCATTAGAAAGCCAGAAAACTATAAAGACAGCTTGCTTCAAATGGCACAAACACGTGTCTTGTGTGTATCCCACACTCAGACAATTAGATGGTGATTTCACTGTGAACTCATCATCCTTTTTTTTGTGAAGTACAGTATAGGCTTAAGCTTGTCACTAATGAGGAGTATTTATGTGTTGTTGTTTTTTTTTTTTGTTTTGTAGGATCATTGCCAGTTCTCTCCATCTTGAAATATGGGTATTAAGACCTTTACCCACAATTCACCCAATCACAGTCAAGAGTTGCTGGACAAGTTGAACGTGCTGCGGAGCGAGGGTCACTTTTGCGATGTCACCATCCGTGTCCAGGGCCAGCTCTTCCTGGCTCACAAAGTGGTCCTGGCCTGCTGTAGTGACTTCCTGCGGGCCAAGTTGACAGGAAAGTCCAGCGAGGATGACCGGCGGGAGGAAGAGCGGCCCGTCCTTGACTTGCACCATGTAACAGTAGCGGGCTTCGCGCCCCTGCTGGAGTACGCCTACACTTCAACGCTGTCCATCAGCACGGAGAACATCATCGATGTGCTCGCCGCCGCCAGCTACATGCAGATGTTCGCCGTGGCCAACACCTGCTCGGAGTTCATGAAGTCCAGCATCCTGTGGAACCCCTCAGGGGCAGGGGGCAGCGCAGGTGGCATCGCTGGGGCTTCAGGTTCGGGCCAGGACCGCCCTGGCGCCCAGGAAGCCCCAGAGGGCCAGACAGGGTGCCCGCTGGCGCCGCTGGACGCGCTTTCGCCCTCGCCAGTCTCTTCCGAGTGCAGCATGGTGGAGCGGAACATTCCCGTGTGCCGCGAGTCCCGTCGTAAGCGCAAGGGTTTCGCCAGCCCCCAGCCAGCGTCTTCCTCCTCACCACAAGTCCCTAACCCGTCGCCTTCATCCTCGTCTTTCCCCGAGAGCTCGGCCCAGGCCGTCGACCCCACCTTGGCCTTCACCTGGACATACCCATTCGGCATGGATCGGCGCTTCACCGCCGAGAAAGCCAAACTGGCCGAGGGGCTTCTGGAGTCATCGTCAGGAGCCGGACCCGACCCCAATTCCCGGGCGTTGGTGGAGTACCTGGCCTGTGAGGGGGCACGCAGCATGGGCATGACGGGCACAGGGAGCGGCGCTGGTGGGGAGGAAGAGGAGGAGGAGGGTGTGAGGGTAAAGGTAGAGCGCCTAAGCGACGAGGAGGTGCATGAGGAGGCCGCTCATCATCCGGTCAGCGCCTCCCATAGTTCCCTGAGTGACCAGCAGACCGTCCCTGGTAGCGAGCACAATCAAGAGGACCTCCTTATTAGCCCACAGTCATCATCAATAGGTATGCACACTCACACACACACAGACACACAGACACACACACACAAACACCGTTCTTAATCTGAATCTGCCACCTGACATGTCCACAACAAAAAATCCAAATATTTCCAGATGCACACACATACACACTCACGCACACTTTCAACACCCTCATTATTTGAACATCATCATCATGCTTTAAGTTCACCTACTGTACTTAACTGCCTTTTATCATTTCAATACTGACACTTGTGAGGGAAATGCAACAACAGCTATGGTTCATACACTGGTCATTCCCTTTGACTATAGACGTGTCCCAGCATGAAAATTGGAAGGTCAGCAGCACACACTAAGTTTGGAGCCGTGAGCTCATCGTTTTTCGTTTTCATTTCAAAGTCATGAGCTGAAGAACGACAGAGCCAAGACAACAGAAAAGTGTGTCATGTCCAAACACGCCGAGAGCTATGCCCATACAAACATTAGGAGAGCGTGATGTGAGCGTTTTACCTTGCCCATAGTATTAAGTGAATGAAATTGGGTTTGCTTTTTCATGCACACGTGCAGGGGGCTCAAGACAGCGGTTGCCCAGGCACCCAGAGACAAAATATTTCCAGTTGTCTCAACCTATCATAAGCACAAGTTGTGTGTTGGACAACTAAGAAAATGAGACACGTTAATTTTCCCCCCATTTCTCTGATCCTTCCTCCCTCTCCCCTCTTTTTTGCTTTTCTATTCGATGGTCGGAGAGGAAATGTTCCTGGTAAAAATGACTATTAGGCAGTGACAAATATTTAGCTATGAACGCTCCATTTTAGTCTCTCGAGTGGAAAGAGTTATATTGGGGATACCAAATTTTGTTTTCCATCTAAATGATCTGAAGTAGTTGTGTATTCCTTTTGCTCATCTGAGATAGCAATTGAAAGGGCGTGTGTGTGTGTGTGTGTGTGTGTGTGTGTGTGTGTGTGTGTGTGTGTGTGTGTGTGTGTGTGTGTGTGTGT
>JASCQY010000388.1:16041160-16057639 GCA_030264315.1 Sardinella tawilis
GTGTGTGTGTGTGTGTGTGTGTGTGTGTGTGTGTGTGTGTGTGCGTGTGTGTGTGTGTGTGTGTGTGTGTGTGTGCGCGCGTGCGCGCGCGCGTGGTGGGGGTTGGTTGGGGGTCGTAGCTAATGAAAGTCTAGTGTGTCATATCATGAAATACTGAAATATCATTGAAAACAAAAGGATTCAAAATATAAACTTAAAATCATTCTTCAAAATCAGCTCCAGGATCATGCAGCAGTAATTTCAGGTATATACAATGTCATAGCAAAAGGAGAACCTCAGAAATTGTACCTTTCAAATACATCTATTAAAGATCCACAAAAGATAGGCAAGCACATTTTAGATGCACCGCCATATGAATTTCAGTGTTTGTACACCCATGGAATGTAAACTTGGCCGATGTATTTTAAACTTACTGGGACAGGGTTAGACGATGTGCACTCTCTCCTCCGGTGTGACTCACAGATGCTCAGGGCAGCTTCTCTTTCTCTCTCTCTCTCTCTCTCTCTCTCTCTCTCTCTCTGTATCTCTCTCTCCCTCTCCACAGGCTCCATAGACGAAGGAGTCACAGAAGGCCTGCAGTCCATTCAGGGGACCCCCAACACCACCGGTCACATGGAGGAGGACGAGAGGCAAGACTTTTTACTTAACGTCTTTTTTTTTTGTTGTTTTTTTACAGAGTGTCCTTTTACAACGTCTCGCTTTTATAGTTTCACGAAAAGGACCCCTCCGAGGAGAGGCATAATTTTTTTTTTTCATTGTTCCTGTTTCCATCCTTTCCACACTTATACAATGTCCATAAAGAGTGGAAGCTAATGTGATATTGTCGTGGCTTTTTTAGAGGGCAGACCAACTGCCAACAGGCCAGAAGCTTTTTGGCCTGCACACTGGAAAGTTCTTGGATCTCGGGTTTCGTGTTGGAATAATGGCAAAAAAATGAATTGTCATGATGCAAAACAAAAGAGGGGGAAGAAAAGCCTCTGTCATCTAAGCCAGTGTAGTGTAGCCATTTCTTTTCGGACCTTTTTTGAATGCATGATTGAAACCTTGCTGATCTTTGCAGGATTAAGAAAGGACACAGTAAAAATTATTAAGCGATTATACTGCTTTAAATCAGACCTGGCGAACGCAGTAGAATACCAATTTAGGTAAACAAGCTCCAATGTGCTCTTCCAGAAACTGCAAAATGTGGGGCGAAGAAAGGGAGGTTTCTCTCGCTCTGTTAATAGTTTTGCGCGGTCCGTTGCAGAGAAAGCATGCCTTTGACGCCATTTCCTGTGATGTGACGCGAGCGCCGGTTCTTTTCTTTGTGTCCCCAGGCTGGAGAACGTCCAGTATCCTTACCACCTCTACATTAGCCCATCGAACCGGCCCAGCATCAAGGGACCGGCTCGACCCTTCCAGTGTCCCACCTGCGGGGTCCGATTCACCCGCATCCAGAACCTCAAGCAGCACATGCTCATCCATTCTGGTGAGGATGCTGATGTGTGCCAACCGTACTGCCTGCATCCCATAGCAGACTGGAACAGCCAATGCTGCCAGCCTTTCAGCTCGCTCTTTCTTTCTCTGTCTGTCTGTCTGCCTGTCTGTCTGTCTGTCTGTCTGTTTTTACATCTTGGGGTCCTGTCAGTCTGTATAGTATCTCTGACAGATTTACTGACAGCAGTCAAACAGTGATCGTCCTTCTTCTCTTTTCATGATGGATAGTATCTGGAAGGATCTGTGTAGCTCTCTATTCAAGCTTGTTATTTTGCCGTCGGTTCCATTTTGAGATTGCCTAGTCGGGCCCCGTCTCTCTGAAATCATGCTCCTCTTTCTTTTTAGAGTTTGGATTATAATGACTTACATTTGTCAAGTGTCAGTTACTTCAGAGCCAGAGTCAGTGTCAAGGGCATACTGATGGAAGCCGGGAATTCAAACTCACAATTTCCAGGCTACTAGCATGCTAGCCAGGTTCCTTAACTACTATGCTACAAACACTGCACATGATGGCAATCTGACTCTTCTATCTGCTTCTTTTACTCTTCTTCTTCTTCCCCCCCCCCTCTCTCTCTATCTTTCCTTTTCTCCACACTTCTGTTTCCCGTCGACAGGCATTAAACCCTTCCAGTGCGACCGCTGCGGGAAAAAGTTCACACGGGCCTACTCCCTAAAGATGCATCGGCTGAAGCACGAAGGTAAACGCTGTTTCCGGTGCCAGATCTGTAGCGCCACTTTCACTTCCTTCGGTGAATATAAGCACCACATGAGGGTCTCCCGCCACATCATCCGCAAGCCTCGGATTTACGAGTGCAAAACATGCGGCGCCATGTTTACCAACTCCGGCAATTTAATCGTACACCTGAGGAGTCTCAACCATGAGGCGTCAGAGCTAGCAAACTACTTCCAGACCAGGTGAGGTTTTTGGCCAGCAGGAGTACATTCAAGAAATAAAACCACCCTTTATGAAAAAGATGCATTAATACTCAGGGAGCACACAGCTCATCACATCACATCATCCACCCCCCCCCCCCCCTCTCCCCTTACAATTTAAAACAGCCATGCATGTTAAAAATTATGCACTGAAAAAAAGTTTTGGAGTTTAAAAAAAGAAAGAAAGAAAGAAATTAAAAAGTCACAGTTGTTGCTACAACACATGTGCCAGAAACTCAGTTGTAAACATGCTAAAAAGGAAACATGTTGTTCCCAAATGCAATAAAATTACAAAAGACAGTCGTTCATGGTGGCGCAACATCTGGATGGCTCTTATCTGGGCTTGTTTTACTTGCCAAAGGCACACTTTTATCTGCATACGTTGCAGCTGCACATTAATTGACTAAGTGATGCTGTCTGGGATTTCTTCTCAGAGATGTCTTTTTTTAGCCGTGCCTTCATTAGATAAGCAGGAAAGAATTCCGCTTCTGTTTATACTATGCAAACCATATCCAAGTTTATTTATTGTTGAACTAAGCAAGCTGTGCTGTCTATTGTTATAATCTTGGGTATTGCATTGTTTCTTTTTAAATACTGTAATTGTATTTTTTTTTTTACTTTATTTGTCTTAGAGTTTTTAGTTGGTAAAATGATCAAAGATAGATTCCATGCATTATAAGACTTAGACTTTTTTTATGCATTCAACTGTAAGTTCACCACTTTGGCATTACTATATGCATTGAGCCCACTCTGTTGTGGTGCAACTGCAAGCTGGACACCCTTGTGATGTTAGTCTAGCCTTAGGCACGTGTAGCTCGTCCAGCCTCACTCTGCTGCCCTGCTATGGAGCTCCCCTCTCGCCTGGCCTCCGCCGCTCGTCTGTGTCCAGCAAAAACAAACACCGGCGGGGCCGGTGCTCACAAACATGAGGAGGAATGAGGCAATGTGTTGGCCCCGGTTCCAAAAAAAAAAAAAAAACTGCGGCGCACGTCGTGTGTACGTGAGCTGGCAGGTGGTCAGGGGCGCCGCATTCTGCGTCCTGATATGTGTGCGCGTGTGTGTGTATGTGTGTGTACGTGTGTCTCGGCGCTCAGATAACGAGGAACAGCCGCCGCCGCAACTGCCGCCGAACCGTGCTGGCGCCTGAACCAGGTGGGCTCCGCTGTTTGGTGGGCTCCGCTGTCACGCGGCAAAGGAGCCACGCGACCGTGGTGTTCCTATAGCTCCATCCATTTGTTACACCGGAAAAAAATACCCGGAGGTGGAAACCTCAGCATACGCAGATGTGTGTGTGTGTGTGTGTGTGTGTATGTGTATGTGTATGTGTATGTGTGTGTGTGTGTGTTTCTACACAAGTGGGTTGTTTTCCATACCATTAGCACTGGCCAAGCGTGCTTTTATAGGCGTTTTCTCCTCTTGTTAGGGATTTAGTTGAGAGGAAGGAGGTGCAGGGAGTATTTTTCCGGTCAGGTTTCTCGGCACGGTGAGATGACTGTTGGTGTGCTCTCTCTCTCTCTCTCTCTCTCTCTCTGTCTGTCTGTCTCTTTCTTTCTCTCTGTCTTTCTTCTCCCTCCATCACTCCCCTTGTGCCTAGTGAGTTCCTCCTCCCCGAGTACCTGAGTCAGATGCAGGAGGAGTCGCTTGGCCACTTTGAGATGACGGACCAGGCATTCGAAGGCGACGGTGGCGGTGGCGGCTCCTCCTCTTCCTCTGTCCAGATGCCCGTCATATCTCAGGTGTCCTCCACCCAAAACTGCGACCTCCACCCCTCCATGGCCCCACCCGAGGCCCCGGCACCCCGCGGCGCGGGCCAGGGACGGGGTGCGGGGTCCGCTGGGGGGGAAGTGGTGGTGGTGTCGGACGAGCCAAAGACCAGCGTCGCCATCAACTCTCCGGAGGTCCTGGAGGAAGAGGAAGAGGAGGACGGAGAGCGGGAGGAACGCACAGACAAAAAAGCACTTGTATCCATTACCATTGAATAAGATGTGATTCTCTCTCTCTCTATATCTCACTTATATATAGATAGATATATAAAACACATAAGAGTCCCTTTTTGAGTCACAATACAAGAGTGTGTGTGCTGGACAGTGATTGTGTTGGTGCCTGGCAGTCATACACCATTTTTGTGTGGTTTGTTTGTTTGTTTGTTTGTTTGATTGTTTTTTTTTTTTACAATTACTTTTTGCCGTGATAAACGTGGCTTGGTGTTATTGTCATTTGTATTGTGATCGCATAGGAAATGACAAATGATAAACATTATTTCACATAGGAGCCCTTTCCATTTGCAGTACATATTCCAAATGCACACTGGATTGTGATTCTCTTTGGAGCTGGCAACCTTAAGCATATTCCTGTGCATCAAAATCTCTTGTCTTTGTTGCTTTGTGACAGAAAAGATGGCGGATATACCCAGAAATATTCTTTCCTTTACAATTGTTTGTCAACATTTGACATTTTTACAGACTGTCTTGTGAAGTTGTTTTTTTATTTGTGTGGGAGTTTGGAAACAGCAATTATTGTGAGATGATTTTGTAACTTGTGTGTTTTTTTTTCTTGTTTTTTTTTAATCATTATTATTTTTAAAGGAAAGCATTTGAAGCAGATGTTTCTTTTCTTTTTTTGGTCTGGATGAGAAGCGCCTTACCCCAGTCCTGTCCAGAAAAAGTGTACTGAATCCTTTGTGTGATGGATACAGATAGGTTCAAATTCCTTTTGTTACTTTAATGGCATTGCCTTTTATGATATTGTAGCATGGTCAAAATGAGGGACTGTACCACTGAGCAAGGCCATGGCATTTTCCCATCCAGCCTCAACCCCAGCCTCCCTCTAATAATAGCACTCTTTCCAGTAAGATTTCAACATGGAATCTATAGACAATCTCCTTGTGGTTGGTCAGTCGTGCCAACTAAGTGGCGTTCACAAAAGAAAATTTTGCATCTCGAGGCGGATTGGATTTCTATATTTTGTGTAGGATCCACAAGCTGTGATAGCATTTAGAGTTTAAATCTTTGTGAAAACCGTTAAGTTTATGTATTTTTGCAAGAGTGTAACTACGTGATTTTGTGCAAACCGAGGCCATGGAAGTGAAAGCTTTTGGGTCCTGGTTAGCTGTCACTAGTGTCTTATTTTCTGAAGTGGAAAAACTATAATCTCATTCTGCTGTCCAGCTGAGTAGCATAGCATGACTGACTATGTAATACCTGCTTCACTTTACGCACACGCTGAAGCAGTTAGAACAGTTGAATCGCTCCCAACTGTACGCTAATCCAAAATCAAGAATCGCTACTTTTTTACTTTTTTCACCCGGATTAAAAAATAAATAAATAAATAAATAAGTGAGCAGTAATTTGGCAGTAGTCTCAGCTAACCTTTGACTGTGAGGTTTTGTTTTTGTCCTCTTCTACGGCATTGGCTACTCCACTTCTGCACAGAACACTGTGTACCCCTATCACACTTAGGTGCAGTTATACACTTGGATTGTTTAGGTGTCTGGACGTGGTCAGTCTTGAATGTTATGTGCTAAAAGATTCTGCAGAAGTGAAGTATACAAACGTATTTCCAAATTGCAAGTTTCTTAAAGACTATCTGAAAAATGTGCCATTCTTTTATTTGTGCCTATTACAATGTCCCATCAAGTCCTGTTTACTCAATTAGGAATGCAAGGATGCAATGTTTTTTGGTGACGTAAGAAAGCTTTTATATATGTAAATCCTTTAGCATTTACTTGACTTCTTTAGATATTTAATATACATATCTTTGTGTCTACCATTTGCACAGGGCAATCATTGTTAAATGCTGCTTAGTTATAATGTGATATTTTTAATGTGATGTTTTCCAACATTTCAAGAAAAAAAGACTTCTCCCTTATTGTGCAATACAGTTGTAATACAGTGTACATGTTTTGGAACATCATATGAAAAAAAGAATGTATTGTTGGTCGTTTGAAATAATGAGCAATATGAAAGCGAAAGTTGTGAATATTGGAGGTGGTTGGCACTTCCTTTGTTAAAAGTTTTGTGTGGTTCAAGGAGGCTGTTATAACGGACTAAAATGTGACATTTCGGTTAGTTTTCGTTTCGCGCTTTTGTGTCTGCACTTTCAACAGAAGCTACAGGTGCAGTGGGTTTCCTGCAGTGCGGACCAGGGTGGGTGGAAAAGCCTCCCTCTTGATGTCAGCTGTTTCAATATCAGTCAATGCACTGTACCATACAGCCTACTGTATGGTATACAAAGCTCTATGCCTGAGAACTTTTGTTTGTGAGATCGTATGAACGCCCTATTTCTATCAGTAGTAATGTGAATTGCGTGGTCAGTGCAGTTGACGTCTGTCTTTTCTAGCTTCTGGTGACGCACTCTCTATAAGGTTTCAAATATTGCAAATATTGCGGTCCCAGACCTCACTGTGGTACTGGCATGTTTTCCTACAGAAACATATTAAAGATACTGAGAAAGAATACAGAAAAAAACAATATAGCATGGTTTAATTTCTTGGCTGTTTTGTCAGATGTGTGCAACTACGTTTTTGTATACAGTAGTGCATCTCTCTGTAAAATGCTTAAAACAAAAGGAAATGGTATTCAGATGTCATGACTCATTTTGGTCTGTTTTTTTGTATTCATCTAAGTATAAACTTTGTATATTTCTATTATCAATGTGAGTTTCAATAGTCAATGGATTTGAGCCTTACATCATACTATTCGCTTTGTGACAATGTCTTTAAAGTGTTCCTGTATAGTTTTATTTTACAAAAAAGGAAAAAAAGAAAACTGTTTTTATTTGTAACTTGTGCCTTTGGATATTGAATCGGTAGTGCATTTTAATAGTCATGAACATCCATTGCTATGATTCATATCACAACTACAAATGCTGGTAGTGCTCTGATGTAGCTTGTAACCTAAAGTATTTTTGAAGTGCTAAACTATATTTTGTTTGTGTGCATTTTTTTATTTTAATATCTACAAATGTGGTGACTGTTTTTTGTAACTTTCCAATGATTTTCATTTTGAGTTACTGTGCCAGTGTGTTATACTAAACAATGTTTTGTATAGACAATGTTTTGATTGAAAGTAAAGTCATGAATTAATCTTATTGGTCTCAGGATACCAGTTATTTGCGTGCTCACGCCTTCCAGTATTCAAAAACAACACAGTGGCACAGAAACAGGTGGAAAGGGCTTAAAACAGGTGAGAGCAGACAGACAGACAGACAGACAGGAGGATTCATTTGAGGGACAGACTAGTGTCAGGAGTGCTATGAGAGGCCAGGATGATAACATGAAGTAAATCACACAGCTGCACAAACACATGAGCACTTCAACGGGGTGTCGTGGCGTGTGTGTGTGTGTGTATGGAGATGGTCGGGTTGAGAATGGGGGAGGGGGTAAGCTAGGATATAAGACTACATTTTTTTGCAAACTCCAAACACCTGTTTGTGATTTGGTGTGCTCTTACCTCACGACCCACACGTCAGCCTTGTTGCACGTCCTGCAGGTCAGGGGAAGGGATGGTGGAAATTGGGTCAGAGCTACAAAGTGGGTCACGCTCCATCAGTCCGTTAATGGACTCAATTAAGTGGCTTTATGTCTTCACTGAAAGTGACACACAAGTGTTAGAAAAAAAAGCCACCAGTACATTTCCAAGGAGAAAGTCTGCATCATTACGTCAGCTTTATTTGGGGCAATCTCTTGAATTGGGCCAACCGGACCATAACTTAGGGGTTATGACAAATAATTGGATCAACCTCAGAGGAATGTACAATACCATACCTTCACTGACGGCATGTGCTTCCAACACCTGCAGAATCCACTAAAGCACTGTTACATAACGGGAAAAGACCACCATCTCTTCAAATAAGAAAACTGACTCCGAGCCAAGACTTTGTCGTGGAGATTACTTTTGTCGTGATGAATTGTGTGTCGGGTGGGTCCCAGTTTTCCATCATGTGACTGCTGCACGGGAAGAATGGAAAACCTAGGCAGGGAAGAGCTACTATGTTGCTGCGATGTAAGACAGTGTTATGGAAGCTACTGTAATGGCCTATAGCTCTGCAGACACCAAGTACTTTACATTGGAAGACATCGACCTACTGGGAAATTGTCCTAGGGAGGAATGTAGCTCAAACCACAGTACATTGCTCAGAAAAGTAATCGATACCAAAAGTGCCTTTTGATTTCGTCTACCCACTGACCGATTTTGTATCCCCTTGCTTGTATCTAACTGAGGTTAAAAAAAAAAATTGGGCCATTCAAATTTAAAATGGATCTGCTGTCTTCCTCATCACTCAACACAGTGGACAATCTTAACAACATAAACAGCCCTCAACCTCCACCAGTTTAGTCCGTATTAAGAACTTTTTAAAGTACTCAGGGATAAATTCCAGTAAAAAAAGACAAAGGTATAAATGAATAAAAAGGAAGCTATGAAGGAATAAAAAACTAGGAATATAAATGGTTTGTAGTGTCAAAAGTGAACAGGAAATTATAGTAATGGATCTTCTGTACTTAGATCTACAGTATATGAATATGAAGATGAAGTACCACCAGTAAGCCATGTTGTTAATGTCTAACATGTACTTCAATATTCCAAAGAGAAAACAATAACAGATGAAACTGATATTTCCTGTTGACTTTACAGGAGTGTATTTCTGCATATTGTTTCAGTATGTGGATCAATACAAATTTGACACACTGTGTATTATCTTACAGCGTAGAATCCACTGTCTGGGCACTGGGCAGGCTACAGTTATTGACAACTCAGCAGGTAACAAAGGAATCCAGCAGTTGGTGCTATGCTGCAGATTTATAGTAAGGAACGGTGAGTTCACCTCACTTTGTTGTAACAGGTTTCCATCATTCTGGCGACAGCTCAAATGCGTTCCGCTTTGCCTAACGCAGCCGTTAGTCTTTTTGCACAGACCCAGCATCCTTTGCACATTTTGTACCACACATTGATGGACATTGACCACATACAGGAGGCCAACAAGTACCTGTGTTATGTAATGGCACCGGAGACACTAAAGCTGCGAGTCTGAATGGTTAAGTGCTTCCCCAGACTGTCACCGGAGACACGTCCTGTTTCAACAAGGTTTCTTAGGTATACAATTTCATCTGCCAAGACTGTTGTCGTCAAGATCAGTCTGGTAGAACCATCCATTAAACATTTTAGAAAAGAGAGCCAATAAAGCGTGCACACAGCCAAACACAGGGTTGTTAAATGAATGGATGTTATGTCACACATAATACATGACCATTTCATCTAATATATCACATCTGTTGGAGAAGAAGGAGATAACATTGAGGACAGAGTATTGGCTTGTGAGTCTGTGAGAGCAGGGGCAGATTTGTAGGAGCACAACTTTCTTTTCTGAAAAAAAATATTTTTAATTACACCTCTATTTAAAAAAAAAATAAATAAAAACAAATGTTAAGCCTCTAAGAGGAATCTGATGGGTTCCTTACAGACTATATTGATGTCAGTCGGAAAATATAGTGTCTTATTGCCTGTGTATGGCGTTGTGGATTTCATGGCAATTAGGCCGTATTTCCATTTGCAACTGGAAAAAAAGGCTCAACCAATGAGTCAAGGTAAAGGTGCATCTGTTGGCGTAAATTTCCAGGTCCCTCTGATGCTGTCCAGCTGTTGACGTTTAGTTTCTGATCATATCTTACTCCAGAGGCAAACGTGCCCATGTCCACCTGCAGTGGATTACGGAGAGGCGTTGCAGAATTTCAGCTCTTATGCAATGTCAAAGATACCATGACTCAAATCAGGCTGAAGTTAATGGAAAAAAGGTACCGCCAGCCACTGCTAGAATTGAATACCTTTTTACGCATACTGAAATATGAGGATGGCATTACTTTTGTCTATTTATAGTTTGAAACCATTTGGATTTTTTTTTTATGTGTTTTAAATTTTGAAATAGGAAAGAAGTGGCATGAAAAGCTCTTATTCAGGTTATTTAGAACACATTCGAATTAAATTTACTGACGCTCAAGTTCATTATACTGCAAAGGAGTTTGGTCTCATTTCAATGGACACCAAGTGTCTTTCATGTCTGGTCTAATGAAGTGCTAAAGAAATGAGGCGCATGTGTTTATTTCCACTCCCCCGACAGGCTCCAGGGGAGAGAAAACCAAGCCCAGGCGATGGGCCTACACAGAGACATAAATCAGACGACCAAGGATGGGTTGGATCACAGGGAAAGGAAGAGGACATAGAAACCCTTGCTGGTAAAAACCTTCTCTGAGCTTACAACATCTGACATATTGCCCCCTTGCCCCCCCCCCCCCACACACACACACGTCCCCAACCCCGTGCTCCACACTACCACCTCCATTTTCAAGCAGAAACTCAAGTGCTCCTTGGTACTATGTATTTAGCCAGCAGGTCATATAATGTGGAACAGTTGGACAGATAACAGAAGATGTCATAGTAATGTCTGTTTTACTTTGTTGCGTCTTTGCTGACATCTGGCCCTGTCCAACACTTTGATGGCTTTCTCCCTGAGGATGAATGTGTCTCTACCTGCCTTGTGTAAACAAAAAGTAAAGTAACTTTCTATAAACTAAAATATTAAATGTGACATCAAACATGCCTGTAGTTTTATGGATTCCTCTTCCCTATCTGAACTCGTAGCTCCTTGGAAGCTGGCTGATGATAACGTATACCATGAGTCATTTTCCCGTCTCCATCCAGTGATGTTCTAATTCTTACCACAACAGTGGAATCAGCTTTCTGGCAGCATGTTGGACTGTAACATGTACTCACTCAGTCATTTTGTCATTTTTTCATGTTTGCCGCCGTCACCCAGGAGACGGTCGTCATAGCTGCGCTTGGAGATACGGCAAGCCAGGAGGCCTTGCTGTCTCCCGACAGAGGTGAAAAAGGTAAAAGATAACAGTCTCTCTCTTTCTTTCCTGAGGCACCCAGTGATGGGCCAGTTGTTTCAGTTGCACACCATAGAAGGGCATCAGAGAGCTAGCCAGATAGCTTGGGGAAAACAGTTCTATAATTATGTTTAAATTTGTGAATGAAAGGGAGGAAAAGGACCAAAAAAAAGACTATGCTTCACTTTTTTGAGGTACACACATGCTTTAAATATAAAGCGTCTATCCAAGTTGGTTCATTAAATGAGATTTATTTTTGCTAATTAATGCAAGTTATTGATATTGAAGTGTCTGTAAAGATTTATTGCGAATCAGAGTTCCAGTCGGGGGAACAGTTTCTCACTCTTTCTCCAGAGACAGACCTATTTTCACTCGACTTAATTGCTCTTTGCTCTGCTCTCATTAAATATTAAGAATCTCATAACAACTGTGCTTCCTAGCGCTTGAGACTCTGTGCCAGGTGCAGTGAAAATAAGCGATAGGCTTCAATGTTCCATTCTTTCACTACTAAGAGTAGCATTTTGTTCCATTGCCTTTTTCCATTGCACATCGAGAGAGTTGCTGGAAAACTCTATCTGACGTAAATGACAGAAAGTTTAAAACATAACATGATAAGAAAGCATCTCTCTAGCCAAATGGAATGTCAGCTGATTTGAAAGTGCAATGGCCTCAAGTGAAGTCCACGTCATCAGGCCCCCACATTCTTCCATCGACAGACTGCTTTTGGGTGGACGTATTGATGTCATCCCCAACTGCACTCACTCCAACCACACACCCATTAAAAAGGCTAGAGTATAAATTCATTCTCTTTTTAGACAAACAGTCCAAATCGTGGCCGTTTTAAAATCTGATGCTAGTAAATTTATCATGGCACCACCCTTCCCTTTATAATCTGACTACATTTAGCCCAGAGCTGTGTACTGTAGGTTAAAAGAAGGAGGGCATCGATAAAAGAGTCCATCCCTCACAGTCTGGGTGTGAAGGTCACAAAAAAGAAAAAAAAAAGTTTAATCTGTCACCTAATATTTCCATGCTTCACTGGTTTTGGCATAAACAGACATGGAGTGTCCCCTCACATGAATACAGGTCCGGAGTGGTTTGGAGTTAGTGACCTCGGTTAACACATACAGCAGTCGTCACAGCAGCAACAGAACATCACAGGCTAATTTCTTCAAACTCCTCTCTCCCAGAGGATTTTGATGTGAAATAGTGTAGTTCCTCTGGATATCCCAGTGCATGGATTGTGTTTGACAGTGCTTACTGTTAGCGTATGACGAAAATGGTATGGATGGATGTTTTGTCTGCGTTTTTGTACAATATCTGCCATTCTGGATTAGTGCGTTCCCAGAAACATGTCCCTCCGCTACATTTCTTTCTGAATCTTTGAGGGAAAAAGTTTTGGGGAGGTGGACCTTGTACTACATCAAGGAATACTGCGGACAAATCAGGAAGGCAAGACTTCCATTGGCTAGACATGACCTAAAAAACCCACCGGATGAGTCAAACCTCGCCCCATAAATAAAAAAGCTGATGTCTAGGAGTTAACCATGATGACACCATGCTTGTCTGATTGCTTCTTGAGGATCCACAAGACACAGACAGAAAATTGAAAGAGGAAACAGACTTTTAAAGAGGACTGGGTCCAGGAAGCCCATTAGAATCGCCCCCTCAGTGTGAGAGCGCTTCACAGGGAGATGCTGGGTATCCTTTATTGAAAGAAGGAATGTCCTAGCTCGCTGGGTTCCAACTGCTTTGACGTAAAACACCCCAGCATTCCTGCGTCCTTCCAAGGATATGTTTGTTGCCATGGCAGCCAAACGCTGCTCTGGGACAGCCCATGGAGAGTATCCCAGAGTCCCTCGCAGCTGGATGGACGGAAGTGCATTCCTGACCGTCTCTCTTAAAAATGTCGATGGAAATAAGAGAAGCCCAGAGTGCTTCAGCATCCCTGCATCTTATCATTAAAAAAAAACATGAAAACATGAAAACTTTTTGACAGTGGTCAAAAACAGTATAATTGTGTTATCTCTCTTATCAAGCATCCTCTTCAAAAACTATCCTTCTGCTTTTGAACAAAGAAACTGTTAATTTGAGGACTTTTTTGTGGTTGCGCAGTTGGACAGGCTTGATGCTCTTTCCTGTTACCAAGCTGTGATAATAATCGCTGGAACGGGTTTCTTGTGTTCGGCCCAAACAGCATCGCTGCTTTAAGTGACTCAGGGGTCAGACGTTGCTTGCTGCACTCACCCAGGAGGTGAGGAGAGAGAGACAGAGAGGGAGAGAGAGAGAGACAGAGAGGAAACAGGACAGAGGAGGTGAGGCTAGCCAAAAGTTAGTTGCCAAGACTGGTCCTCCCCATCATAAATAAAAAAAAATTCATTTGCAAAAAAAAAAAAAAAAAAAAAAAAATGTTATGAAAAAAAAACTTACCAAGGAAAACTGATGATACTACCATGTGTGTACCTCCTCTCTTGTCTCCTAAAGTTACTGAGATAGCTTTCACAGATGCCCATGCTCTGTCTCAGTCAACCCTCTAGATGTACCTGCATGAGTTCCAATGAAAAAGCTACACGCTTCCAGTATCACTTTGTATTTCACTTGCGATTGATATTAACCATGCTCAGCACATTGGGGCCTCTCATCCTGAGTGCTTCCTATCTCATTTTTTTTATCAGCGGTTTTTATCTCCCATTCCAATGTTTGTGTTATGGTCCCTTTACTTGCTTTTTCTCCCTCTACTTCAAAAAGATGGTGCTTGAGAAGGTTTATAAAAGCGAGCTTGTAATTGAGATGCACAGCTGAGTGGAGCACCCACTAAAAATACATCACTGGATACAAGCCCCTGAGCTAATGCAGTTTGGCTTCAGCCACTTCACTTAGGCATATGGAGACCACAGTGAAATACTGTGCAATACATGCCGTCTGCCAAACTTCGCTTTCCATTTTCAAGCTAAAAATCCGCATCTCCTTTTTTGGAAGCCTCGACGGTTCGCCAAGACCCTGCAAGATGAAATAGTGTGTTTTCCTTGTTGGCGGTTCAGATGAACTGTCTCTACCTGACTGTCCCCCAAGGTAAATGTTTTGTCTACACAATACTCAGCTCTCAGAGAGGGCATTGATGAAACATTCTCTGAGACTAAAACCAACACACACACACACCAACACACATACACACACACACACACTGAGAGGGAAGAGAAACCTGGTGAAGCAACTGAGGAGGTCGAGTGCAGTCTGGGTAACTCTTTCTGCTCGACTGAGCCACATCTGGACACCAATCTGCACCCTGCACTGCCAGGGACTGCTGTTGGAGTGAGGAGGCGCGTGGAGAGGGAACACTGAGTTCAGATACAAACACACACATAAGAAAGAGAGAGAGAGAGAATGGGCAAGAGACTAAAGGAGAACATTTGCCATACTGATATTTGCTCTACAGTATGACAAGAGACAGGATGAGATGAAGGAATCAGAGGAAACTGCATGACAAAAGACATGGATAAAGAAACAATAATAAAATATGTAGGTAAACCATACGCTTGTTACACAAGTGTCTTATTTCTTGAAGCTATTACATCTCTTTCATGACAAAAGCAATAGCTACTGGCTAATGTTTCAATGCCATTACCACATGAAGATACAGAGTATTCCCTCTGTAACTTTATGTGGTCGTGCACTTGGAGGAGATAGTGCTCCAAACTCTTAAAGGTAAGACTCACGGGTCATTTCATGTCATTCAAATGCTTTCTAAGAAACACTTGGCTGGTTGTGAGTGAGTGAGTGTGTATGACTCTCAGGAGACTAGCCTACCTTTGTCAGAGCTGCTGCATCGCTGGCTTAAAGAGCCTGCGTAGACTCCTGTGCAGTATACAGGTTATACCAAAGCTGGTTGAAGTAACAGGAGTAATCATTTATGTTGTTATCGTATGGTGTTCATTTCTCATCCACAGCCAAACAAAGCAGAGCAACAGGACATTTTCTGACAGTTACGTCAAAGCAATTAGTTGTTTGCATGGGTTCAGTGTGCCATAATTCAATATTCTTTTTACATAACTTCAACTGTTGTTCCCACTTGGATTGTGTTTGTAGACTAAATATCCATGACTTAGGCTTAGACTATGTTGTCAACATAATAGTTAGAAGCAGATTCACGGATCACAGCCTTGGCATGTACCAAATAGGAGACTGAGAAATGTGAAGAAATACTGACCCCTGGTGAAAAACTGAAAACACAACACAACTAAAAAGTGTACTAAAAATGCAATGACTGAATGAACTGTCATATTTACTGTGTTATCTGTGATAGAGATGACAAATACACTCTAATATCTGCTGTAGGTCTGCTTGCGTGCCCTTACAATAACAGTACTATCCTGACTAAGCACAGCATTATCCCTTAATAAAACATTACTCACTGCTTAATGAACCTCAGCCTCACCAAAAATATGACTTGGAACAATTTGACTTAGCAACGTATGAAGAGGTACGGTGGGATGATCAAAACACATGTAAACAAGTGCTTATCGCCTGGAACTGCACCTGCTGGGTGGGGCAATGAGTTACCTGTCGCCACAAGCGATCGCGGCACCTGACATCATCCTTTCCTCGCATTGAACACCTCATGTAATGCCCTGACACCAATAAAGACAAGTACCTGTTTGGCCGCAGATGACAGCACAAGTGTTAGATAAACATGTAGTCCGTGAGGTAAGATGATTTAATGGAGGATTTCTCGCACAGAACCACTGACAGCCTCTCAGATGCCTTGCAGATAAAATGAAATGCCATACATCATCAGAGGATCTTTCAGATCAAAAACTGGCATAGACTGAAGTGGTGTCATTCTTATCCCTTGTTAAATATTGCTCTGCGTGTTGCAATTGCAACGTCCCACAAAGCACTCATAAAAACTATCTACATTTCAGCTTTTCCAGAGAGATTTAGCCAAATATTTGGGTGCACAGACAAGACAGTAAAACCAAATGTTGTGACACAAGTAGGCCTACTAAATCGACTTTCTAATTTAATTAAAACCTTATTGCAACACATTCTGTGTATTCACCATCATAATAACAACCAGGAAACTGCTTGATGTGGTTGAGCTCTAATTGATACACTATATTATCAAAAGTATTCGCTCACCTGCCTTGACTCACATTATGAACTGAAGTTCCATTCCATTCCTAACC
>JASCQY010000388.1:16066928-16081714 GCA_030264315.1 Sardinella tawilis
TTAACTTTCATATTATGTTTTTACTTTCTTTTATCTACTGTTACTTAATCATTTTTATTTTTGTCTTATTTTATTTTGTCTTATTTTTTATTTCTTACTGTTCTCTACATGTACTTGTTAAGCACATTGAACTGCCTCTGTGTATGAAATGCGCTATATAAATAAAATGGCCTTGCCTTGCCTTTGTTGCTGTAGAACCCCCTGATTCCCTTCTTGAGAGCCAGTCCTATTGAACTTGTTGCATTTAGCTATACATTTGTCATTACTAGTAGTCTTACAAGATTTTTATAAATTCTTAGTTATTTCACAGTAAGTGTTTTAAATACTGGTCTATTCATTGAACTGTGCATTCTGCATTGATAATGTATTCAATTAATCTTTTGTAATTGTTTTTCACATAGTTTTCAATGAATGTTAATTGACAGGGGTTTGTGCTTGGTCTTAGAGTGGCTGATGAGTGCCGGGTGGAGGAGAAGTGACAGTTTAGTGTGTGTCCGCTAGAGGCTCACATTCTCCTGTTCCAACTGTGCCTCTATTTATCCACCATAGTCGCTCCTCCCTGTGGCCCACCCCTCCCCCATTGTGACTTCATGCAGCAGCGACGTCCGGGTATCTTTGCTAGCAGTATATAACCAGACACCAGCTGTGTTTCAGAGCCATGTACAGAGAACCTGTGTGTTGAAATACGGCTGGCAAACATAGCATACTATGTCCTGTACGAAGATCCAGACCTCGGGTAAGACAGATACTACTTTGTTCGTTTGGATCCTTTTGAACAGGCTCTTGTGTATTTTCGTCCTGTGAAACCGTCACTTGTCTGTAAGTAGGCTTTGCATGGCATGGAGCAGCTTGTACTGATTACTATCTTCGCAGGCAGCTATATCTCATATCAAGCCTGCACAGGAAGCCTTCCAAGAGAGTCTGCAGTTCATGCCCACTGACTCATGGCGTGTCCTTTTGCTGTGTTGTTTTTGTTTGTTTGCTTATTTGTTTGAGGGCATTGGATTTAGTATTCATGCCATTTAAACGTTTGAAGTGTAAACAGCGATTAAAACATTCTTGCATTCCCGGTTGTAGTGCTACCTGAACAACGTGAGTTAGAGGAATGTTTAAAATGAGTACAGTATGATGAATGTGGTTGACATCTGTGTGGAGGTTCACAGCATTTGATTGACAGGACAAATATTGTGCATCACACTCAGCAAAGAAAATATGATGTTTGCTCTGAGCAAAAATGGAAATCAATTAACTTTTCTTTACCCTTAGGTCATTTCAAGAAAAAAACATTAAAAGAATACCACTGTTCACTAGTCCCAGGTCCAGAATATTTTGCACAACTCAACGAAGCTTGTTTTTGTACAGTACTTGTACATAAATATGCTGACTTTCCGACCAGCTGTGCGTTTCCCAAAACCATTAGTTGGTTGGCAATGGGAAATTGCATTGCAACCAACAAGGTTACTAACTTGTTAACAACTATGATTTTGGGAAACGCACCCCTGGACCAGAATTAGATGGACAGGGCAACAATATAGTGTCATGTTACAATTGGGGGTGGATGGACGTCCACAATAGGGCTTAAGGTACCCTTTGTCCTCTTTCACAAAGGCTAATCTGGAGAAAAATGGAGATGTTGCAAACAAAATGTGAACTTTAATCCATCCACTTAAAAAATCTATCCCCTGTTCAGGATTTCAGATGGAAGTATTTTCTACTACTACTACTGTTACTTCTACTACTACTATTTAAAATGACTAATACACAACTAACACAAATGCCTTGTGGTTCCATCAACATAGCTGGAGGACGTTCAAAGCCTACACACTAAAACCAAACCCACACCATCCTACTATAACGAGGGCCTGATCAGAACAAGACCAAAGATGTATTGCAGTGTTTCTTAACTTGTGGGTCACGACACAAAAGTGGGTCACAGAGCTTCGTTAAAAAGTTACCTTGTCCGATTTAATGTCGGCCTACCGACCATGTGCATCATAGGTAAACCGTGATGACATTACGCATCATTTCAGGTTGTTGGACATCTAGCATCTTTGAGTTGCTGTCCACCCCACGGTGATGTGTCGGCAAGGATCTTCAAACTCAAAATTGAAAAGGGTATGAAAGTTAAAGGAGAAGTTTGGTGTGAATCAATCCATAGCCCTGTTGTTCTAGGTCACTGAATGTTGTCTATAGGAAAAAGAACGAACAAATTTGATACAACACAGGCAGAACAGCAACTAACGCTACCAGTAAGTAAATGGAGCATAGTGACTTACTTTCAGTTTCATTTCACTATGCCCCATTCAGTTAACATTAGTTTTTGGTTTGTTAAATGATCTATGCTGCGTCATATTTTCTGGTTGTTTTTGCTACAGACAGCATTCAGTGACCTCTAACAACAGGGCTATGAATTGATTCAAACTGACCAAACTTCTCCTTTAAATATCGTTTTAATTGGATGCACCATCCCGCTCCCTCACACACACATGGCTCACATGCATAAATTAGAAATTTAACGCATATCCTTCGAGATGAAAACATTTCCATACATTTCTTACCTCGCTATTGCAAAGAACTGAAGCAAAAATATCATTATCACCGCTGTTTTTGCTATACTAAAGTTCAGATGGTGCAATGACCTGAGATTGTGAAAGAGGCTACCACTGACTACGGTAAAATGCACAGCACATTCGGAATAAGGTCAATATTCTGTTTAAAATGGGAATATTCCCTGCATGTAAACATACTGTAGTCACTGATCGGTAAAACAATTGTTGCTAATATAAGCATGTTCCTTATACGAACGAAATTTGAAATTGTGCAAGCCTTGTGTGGAAAGGCAAGAGATGGCTTTGGCAGTAGGCCTACAGATGATTGACAAGAGGTGTGACAGGACAGATACTGCACCCTTTGATGTGCTTGATACAGAGTATAGAGAAAAACTATTTATCCGAATTGGGTCGTGACATACTGGCAATGGAAATTGTGGGTCCCAAGCCCTGCCCAGTTAAGAACCACTGATGTAGTGCATGTTTTTTTTAAATAGTCTTCCCTCCAACATATTCGCTGCTAAAGCCGAAAGCCCGGGCATGTGAGTGATGTGAGCAGGCCAAGGCATGCTTGATGCAGCTGGGTTTCATTATGGATTAGGCCCTCTCTGACTGCATTTCTAGCAGCAACAATCCTGGTGGCTCAAGGGAGATCTATGTCATTATTAAATGCACTTTTTTTATTTGTAAACATTTTTGGATAATGGGAAAAAATTGATCAGTGGTCTTTCGGTCTCTATTGTGTGAAAACTCCTTATTAACTTTCTCTTGTTTGGCAAATGTCAGTCTACATCTATACATCCATACATCTTCTCTCCCTCTGTAGGAGAAGACCACTGCAAGGTTGGCTGTGAAACAGACATACATGGATTGCAAAGCATTGCAAATCTTGTACGCTCAGTGGAAGAGACCCCAGAGCCAATTGCCACACAAGTGAAGGGAGCCATCCCGACCTGGATTCATGGGAACTTGCTCCGCAATGGACCAGGAAAATTTGAGTTTGGCAATGAAGGGTCAGAACCAAGAATATCCTGGTTTCTTTGTATTCATGAGCCCATACTTCTATATATCTCTATATTAAAGGGGACATAGAATGCATGAATGAGTATTGTGTTTTCTGATGATAAAATAGAATGTATAGAGAATATCATAACTTTGATTCATCAAAAATAAGCTAAAGTGCAACTTTAGAAGCCCAGTTACAACTTTATATCTAGGCTGGGTTTTGAAATGGGCTGTTTTGGATGAATGACGCCCTTTTTGGCAACTACAGTTGAGCCTCAATTAATTTGTCATGCAATTTGTTATACAACATTACATGTAGGCCTATTCAGCCATGTTTTAATGGCTATCTCTAAATTCAAGATTTACATGTGAAGGACACACAGCCCGCAGCCTCTCGTAATTCAATAAAGCCAAGGCAAAAATTATTTTCCATTCTATCTCTCCTTTAAGACTTGTAAATTTCAAGGTACAGTATCTTAGGCTCATCATATTGGGCTGTTATTGCATCATACATTCTTTGTGCCTACAGCTGTGGTGGCAGGCTTTGTCCTTTACCAGGGCCATTTGTGTCATTTTGTGTAATTAATGAATGAGTAATAGTGTGAGCTGTACCCAGTGTGTACAGCATGTTGCATATAACCAGATTATCCCAATTAACTTTTGACTACAGATGTTCATCATAAGATTAGTCTAAAAGTGAAAGCTACTTACACAGTTTTTTTTGCCTAATTTATCTGACTGACTCCACTTTCTGTTCTCTCCCCATAGTTATAACCACTGGTTTGATGGAATGGCTTTGCTGCATCAGTTTAGGATAGAGGACGGCCAGGTGACGTACAAGAGTCGTTTCTTGCGCAGTGATTCGTACAAGAAGAACAGTGAGCGTGATCGCATCATGGTCTCCGAGTTTGGCACTGTGGCTATGCCCGACCCCTGCAAGAACATTTTCCTGCGCTTTCTTGCCCGCTTTGAAATGATCAGTGAGTGATGGCTTTGGATTTGCTCCAATAGGTTCTTTCTGTTAGGCCCAACTGCTCTCTTGTTGTATGGCCCAGCACCGTTATTGATAATGCAGATGCGAGTGTAGTTGTTCCTAAATCTGTTGTCATGTCATTTGTGCTGAATATGAGAATGTTTCCTAATGATATGATATTCAATCTGAGAAAAAAAAAGTTTGGGGCACAATTTTAAGTATGAACATAGTGCTGACTGCAAAGCCCAAGAAGACATTTCTGTCTGCGTAACAGAAGGAATCTGTGAAATCCCCACTTTCATGCTGATTGAATCGTGACAATTGTGGGTTTTGGATTTAATTACCTTCTGAATAACCTCATTTCAAGGGAATTCAAAAGCACTTGTGTGTGTCTTGTGTTTGTGATACATTTTGAGATGGTTTTACAAAGCCAAAAAAGTATGGAGACAGTCCTCTAGCCTGAAACATTTACTACAGCAAGCAAAAGAAAAACAGACCACAACTTGGAATGTTATCAAACTTCCATGTTGCAAGGACACGTGTACAGTTACATAACCTTTTAACAGTGAAGGAGAAGGAAAAAGGATTTCCTCACAGGATTTCTATCAAAATACATCAGTGTCATATGGAGGGTTGTACTAAAAGTTTGTTTAGTTAGATGGTGGTCAAAAAAACTTTGGTTATTCATGTGTTTTCCAGCAAAGTGTGGTAGTTCTTGTGTAATGTGTGTAACAGTGTGCCAATCTGTAGCAACTTGGGAGAAAAAAAAAAAAATATATATATATAATTTTTAATAACACTGTTCAATTGCGATGGAATTAACTAACACATGTTCTGTCTTATCAAAGAACCAACTGACAATGCAAGTGTGAGCTTTGTCAAATACAAAGGTGATTACTATGTCAGCACTGAGACCAACTTTATGCACAAAGTGGACCCTGAAACTCTGGAAACTGTTGAGAAGGTACAAATATTTACTTTTCAAAACATAAACGTCAGTAGAGAGTAGTGCCTGTTAATGTGCAGTGTCTCCCACGGGTACTCTGTGTGTACCTGTGTGTAAACTGTGTTAGAACACAGAAATTACAGTGCATTATGCTGTATGTATCATATTTTCCTGGTTGTCTAATTGGGGGGGGGATCTCTTTAGGTGGACTGGAGCAAATTCATTGCTGTGAATGGAGCGACAGCACATCCGCACTCTGATCCTGATGGTATGGTCTACAACATGGGTAACTCCTACGGTCCAAAAGGTTAGACATACAGTATGCTTACATTTTTGCTTACAATCATCTGCATTCCTTCCTGCATTGTCCATGCCATGTTGCTGTACGAACCTTTTATTTGACTTGTTTGCTCATTGAGTCTTCCCATGTAGCCAACAACACATAAGACATACGTTTACTATGTGGTGGCTGGGCACCTTGTTTGAACTTTTAATTTCTGTTTCTGATTGGGTGCTAGGAAATCTATTTAAGCCTTTGAAGAGTGCCCTGACTAGTGCTGTGACAAAATTTACAATATTGACTGCAGGCACTAGCTGGCCTTAGCCTTGGCTGCTGAGCATTGGCACAGAGGGTAGAATTTGACTGCCGATTTTTCCATTTTTTTTTCCTCCTTCAGGTGTTTTTTACAACATTATTTGCGTCCCTCCCGAGCGAGAGATGGCAGAGGACACTCTTCAAGGTGCAAAGGTTCTGTGCTCTATCCCTGCTGTTGACAATGGCAAACCATCCTACTACCACAGCTTTGGTAAAGCTCCTTCACCACACCACTTAAAGGAATTATCCGGAGTGAATCAACACGTAGCCCTGTTATTTCACGTTGCTAAGTGCTATCGATAGTTATGAGAATGACAGATTTTCATGCACGGTAGTACAGGGTAACGCCAGAGAGGGGTCAGTAGGCTACAGGGGAGTACAGGGTAACACCAGAGAGGGTCAGTAATTCAGTGATCTTTGGTAACACTACGTTCACACTGTCCCTTGACAAATTTCATTTGACTTTGCTTGGGGCACTCTCAAAATGCATTGTGGGTTCATAAGTTCTGTCAGTTCCATTGCTTGCACGAAAAAGTTGAGAAAAATTTTACTTTTCAGACTGTGACAGATCCATCAGCTGTCAGCTGTCAAGCAGGCACACCTAAATGGAGCTAGGGTGTTCACTTCCTGCAAGTGGGTGATAGAAAACACATTGGAACACATTAGAAAGCACAAGTCTACAGCCCTTCATAATATGTGCTGATTTTTAGTTTTTATTTTTTTTTAATTGGGGCTTATTTTGCAAGCTTTCGGTTATTAAATTCCGCCAACTAAGCCGAGGTTATAATACATTTCCCTCACCTAAATGTGGGTGATCTTTGCAGTAGAATTTAATACCTTCACCTGGCTTCCTCCAAAGAGCAAATATACTGGTACCTATACCAGAGCTACCAAAAGACAATGAAGGTGTCACATCACCCACAATTTTGAGCTATTCAACTAGAAGTATGGAAGATGGTAATTCTGACAGCAACACAGGAAATAGATCAATCTAATTTATTATTAATCTAATTTATTTATTATTTCAATCTCTGATTACTCGGCTACCTTTCATTTTGGGTATTGTATGCTATTCATACAAATTATAGAGCAGGAAAAGAGCTCTCAAGCAACATGAGAACCATTTCTGTGTGATTTACATTAAAGGAGATATAATAGGTCAAAGATATAGTGCACGCCACAACTTCTTCAACCTTTCTTAGTCTGCATCTCCCTTAATATTGATACAAGAAACATGCAAATTAATTTCTGTAGTGTTCTCATTAGACTAAATCAGCACGCCAAGATTCGTGAAAATCTGTGGTGATGAGGTCCAAAAGTGTTCTGATTTGACCCAATGCATACCCTATTGTTCTTCCTCTGCTGGGGTCATTGAATATCTTGCAACATCTTTTACATTTTTTACATTCCTGATGGAACCATAGTTTTACCTGTCTGTTTATAACTGCCACTTTGTGTTCTCCACATTCCTAACCATTTGACTTGTTGTTTCTCTTACCCTTAAGATGGGTTCTTAGTCTACTGTACCAATGGCATACATTCTATGTCACATCACTGATCTATTTTACTTGTGAATGTGTTTCAGACAAAAATCTTTTTTTCTTGTCTGGCCTTTACAGCTATGTCAGAAAACTATGTGGTCTTCATTGAACAGCCCATTAAAATGAACGTTTGGAAGATTCTCACAGCCAAGATGACAGGAAACAGTATTGGCGATGCCATTTACTGGGACCCCAAACTCGAGACCATCTTCCACCTAATCAACAAACAGACAGGCCAGGTGAGCAGCTAAATCAGTAGGGGAGGTGTGATTTAAGAAAGACAAATAACTTCTGTTGTCACGCTTTACCTGTAAGAATTCTCTGAGCTGGGAAGACTGCATTTAATGGTGTCTTTCTTGTTTATCCCTGTAGGTCAGTTCGGTGAAGTACCACACCAAAGCCATGGCCACCTTCCACCAGATCAATGCCTTTGAGCAGGACGGCTTTCTCATGCTGGATCTGTGTGCCTCAGATGACGGCCAGGCCATCAATGTCTACAACCTCCAGAACATGCGCAAGTCAGGGGAGGCTTTGGATCAGGTATTATGTTGCCTTGAACAGGTTTATTTGTCATACACTGTACAAATACTGTACTGTACTGTACTTGTACTGTACATATACTGTACTGTATTATTATACAATACTGTAATGTATTATTATAAACAATGAAATGCAGTGTGCCCTGGAATTCTCTCAGTATGGTGATAAGAATCAGCCATGAAAAGCACTGCACTGTAGTACTGCATCATAAAGACAGGACTAACCCTAAAGATAAAGATCTTTAAGAGACCAGGAGCTTGTTCCGCTGGAGGGTAAAAACTGTCTCGGAGGCAAATGGTGTGATGTGATGTGATCTTTAAGCCTTAGCCAGAAGGGAGGTACAGTTAGAGAGGAGGTACTGTAGTGTGACGGATCTCTCATATCCTTCATAATATCGAGTGCAGTCTTCCTGCAGTGAGTAGTGTAAATGTCCTATCATGATGGTAACAGGGACCCAATGATATTAAATGCCGTTTTCATTGTCCATTACATGCAATTATGTTGTCTTTCTCTCTCCATTTCCCTCTTTTTCTTAGACATTGTGTACTGTATTTTCTGTTTTTGCTCTGAGATGGACTTGTGGTGGGGTTCTTGGAAGCATCTAAAAACATATGTTCTTGAGTAATTTAAACAAGACCTGTGTTCTTCAATAGAATTTTGCTCTTCCTCTTTCCTATTTACAGTATGTTTATTCTCAGAGTCAGACTGACTTCTTTTCTGTGGAATGTTTGTGTGTACTGTGAACACACTTGCTCACACATCTGCTAGCAGAAGCAATAAATCTGGACAAGTATGCAGGTTGTTTTGAAGCACGTGAATGTCTTTCAGCTGTTCATGTAAACAAATACTTTACATTTTTTGAATGCATGTTTTTCTTCTACTTTCGTGTTTCACTGGAAAAGCTAATGGACATTTTTTTGCTAAAACGTCCTAGTTTTACAGAAAAAAGTGTTCTTGCTCTATGACTCCCTCTACCAACTTCTGTAATTTTGACGACAAAACATGTCTAAATGTTGTATATCTCTGCTTCATGAAGGTATACAACAAGATGTGCAGAGTGTTCCCTCGTCGCTTTGTGCTGCCTCTCAACATAACCAATGACACAGCTATGAACCAAAACCTCAACACACGACCCAACAGCACAGCAACAGCCATGAAAATCGCAAATGACAAGGTAGTATGTTTGTGCAGTTGTCTCTCCTTCTTCATGTGTGTTAGGGCTGTAACAAATAAACAGTTAATTATTGACTAATGTGGTAACTAAAAAATCGGTTTGAGTAACTTTTTTCTTCAAGATAAAAAAAAGTATTTCCTGTTACAGCTTCTTGAAGTTACATTTTTTAACACTATTTAACATTCTGGCTTTATGACCGTCACTTAAATCGGGCAATTATGAATGCGCATAATAATTTATCCGTGTACCCCTCCCATCCACATCATTAATATGGATAATTCCAAAATGGAAAATTGTGCTTTATTAATACGATCGTTAAGGTGGATAAATCTGAAAACTTCGCGTTGTGGTGTGTACAGCGAAAACGGAGACTTATAAATACAATGACGTACGGTGTTTATATTTACCTGGCTTAATGTGTACATGGTCTAAGAAGTGTTGTAGTGGCTTAAATAGCCTACATTTTGATTGATCCCACTTTGTCTTTCAGGTGTTCTGTACCTTTGAGAATCTCCATGGTGACGACATTGAGGATTTTGGTGGTTTAGAGTTCCCACAGATAAACTACAGGAGGTGTAACACCAAGCCTTACCGCTTCTTCTACGGATGCGGCTTCAGACACCTAGTTGGGGATTCCTTACTCAAGATGGACTTGGAGGGCAATCAGTTAAAGGTGAACCACAACCACATTTCATTCATTTTAAGCCACAAAAGGAAGATACACTTTCACAATCCCGTGTTTTCATCTATGAGTCAACCATGTTTGGATTGAAGGCAACAGAATAGTTAGAGTGTAAGTAACTCAACGATTTCCCTTCCAGTCCTGGTACCAGGAGGGTCTCTTCCCTTCTGAGCCGGTCTTTGTTCCATCTCCTGACGCAGTGGAGGAGGATGAGGGGGTTGTCCTGTCAGTGGTTCTCACCCCTACTGAGGTAAGCTACAGTCACACAATATCTAAGAAATTTCTGAAATATCCAAATGAGCTTATTTATACTTTTTACTGAAAATTACCTTGCAATCAACACAATGTGAATAATCAAGGCATTTGTAAAGCATGTAATAAAGACCCATGCTCTGTCTGTGTTGCCTACATATCGGCTAAAGCTGGCATTATGGCATGCAAACCAGCTAGAGCTGTGTTGACTCCCTTTGTCAACCAGTTTGTGCCACAGTACAGTGTACATGGTACATTATTAAATACAGTGAAAGCCAGTTGAATAGTGCTGTGTGACTTATTCACAGGCAACCCAAGTACTACAATGGTACACATAGCTCCTTTAAAAGAAATCAACTCTGTCATTGACATATGGTACTGTAGTATGATGTTTCAAAATACGTTGAATGTCGTCTTAGAACTGCATTCCCCCCAGCTGTGAGTAAAGCCCTGTTTACAGGCATGTTGTGGGTAAACAGAGAGAGCTCTGTGTTGCTCTTGCAATGACCTGTTAGTGAAATGTCTTTGGAAAGCTCCGGCACACTCATCGGAAGACATGAAAAGTATGAGCAAAGACTCACTTCTAATGCTAGTGATCCGTTACTGAACTTGTAAGAGTGTATAACAAATTCAAACCCAATTCCAAAAAAGTTGTGACAAAATGTAAACTGTCAATAAAAAATAAATGCCATAATTCTCGAATCATACAGGCAACATACATGATGGACAATAGTCCAAAATCAACATATCAGTTGCTAAAACTAGAAAATTGTATTGTTAAATGGGGTATTTAAGAACATTTCAAATTTAGGGCCAGCAACATGTCTCAAAAAAGTTGGGACGGTGTCAATAAAAGGCAGCAAAAGTTGATTAAGACTAAAGATAAAACAAAGGAGGACACTTCACAGGTAATTCCATAAACTGACAAGATGATTTTATATAAAAAGAGCGTTCTTTTTTGTCCTAGACATGATTTCAGCAGCTCAACGGGAAGTTGTCTTCTTTGTCATGTTTTCCTTTTTGTTATGTTTAAAATGTGTCGGATCTGTACTGCAAGACAGACATTTTATCATCTGGTCGCCTTTATGATGGAGCTACACTGTTGAAATTTAGTAGAGAATGCAGTGTACCCTCATTATCTTCCAATATTTAAGGCCTTCCTTTAAAACGTAATGTCTGAGTGGCTACTTATGCTGTCCAAAATCTAGACATATATCATTCAGCGTGAATTTTAACGGTCCAGATGAGAAAGCAGACCATAAGCAAGGGACCACTCCACCCCCATACCACCATAGATGCAGTCTTTTCAACTGACCACTAAAACATGTTGAATGATTCATTTTCTCTGTAGCACAGAGGGTGCAAGACTCCTGTCAAAGTATGTTTACAGACAATAGGCATTTCATGATCTCATAAACCCATATAATGATGTTGATGACAAAAATAGGTCTTACAAACATGCAATCATGGTAATTCAATATTTTTAAGTAATAAGTGAACTGCTCCTTATCTTTAATTCTGAGTGACTCAGCCTCTCTTTGATGGTCTTTTCTGAATACATTCATGTTGGCAGTCAATGCGATTTATTTTGAAATGTTCCTCCTTGTGTTGTTTTAGAATTATTTAACTTTTACAGAATATTATTGGCCCTGTCCCAACTTTTTTGAGACATGTTGCAAGTATCAAATTTCAGATGTGCATTTATTTCCCCCAAAACAATAATTTTGCTGTTTTTTAACAGTTGATAGTTTAACAGCTTTTTACTATTCTCTATATATACAGGTTTTGAAAATTATAGTATTTTCTTTTTATTCAGATTTTAAAAACGTTCCAACTTTTTTGGAGTTGGGTTTGTAAGTAATTTTTACCATATATACGCCTTGCCATAATGCTTATTATTAGTGTGCAAGTGAAGCATATTTATAGCTTGGCTTTCGCGACAAAAGCTCATATGATCTTAGTCTGGCCAATCTCATGTACTATCCGCCTTCTGAGAGGTGGAATTTAATGTAAACTTGGTAAGCCCGTGTCTGTCACCCAAGAGAGCAAGCTCGCTTCTCGTTGGTGCCTGAAATTCTGGGGCAGGAAATGCAGTTAGGAGGCTGCTTGGCCATACTGACTTGAACGTGAAATTTTGTGCAGCATCAAAGGAAGTATGGGCGAGCTCAGGCTAGCATAATTACCTTTCCTATACTATTTAAGATTGACTACTGTATGCTTGACTGTAGTTTTAAACAAATGGGACAATGCAACATGACTCAAAAAGATACATTAGCATGTCACTGTCCATATATAGTAGCAAATGTATTTTTATGTGTCCCATAATCACATGACTACATAAAGATTTACTGCTTCTTCCCAGGATAAAGCAACATTTTTGCTGGTTCTGGATGCTCAGACCTTCAAGGAGCTGGGCCGAGCTGAAGTGCCTGTCAACATCCCGTATGGCTTCCATGGGACCTTCCATCCTACCAGTTAGAGGACCATGGGCTCTGGTGAAGACTGATGGATGCCACTTTCTTTTGGAGGGTACTGGCCAAAGATTCAACTCTCATATTAAACGTGCTGACTGTAGCCTGTAACCATCATATTGTAACCATTATGACACTGACTCTTAGTAAGGAATATCATTCTATTTCAAGATTACTGAGTGTCAATCAATAGTCTGCATGAAAATGGCATTACATAATTGTGCCTTCAAACCTCATATGATAGATGTTACATGTTTACAGTTTTTTTGATATATAATCCAAAGTGTCAAGTGTGGTTCAATACAAATGAACGGTCAGGGAGAACTAAAGGATCCAAAGTGCCAATATTGTTACATTAATCTGAGGTGCGAGGTAGAGAATGAGACCAAGGAAACAATCAAGGAGTTTTAGCAGAGTTTTGAAGTGAGTGATGATGTAGCTGCAAACGTATATGAAGGACCTCTCAAAGATAAAGAAACTGTGAAACTTATATACCTACATATTGACATATGTACATTTGACTTCTGCACTGTTTTGTTCATTCTTTTTCAGCTATATGTTAACAAATCTTAATTATTATGTTTTGATATGATCAAACATATGTATACTAATTCAGATTCAAGTCACTCTGATATACTTAATTTGAATGATTCTGTCTGACAGTTCTAATTGTGAAACAATGTATCACTTTGTAATGAAAAGCAAACAATTTTAATTCCATTAATATGTTCATTATTAATATTTCCACAACATGTGTTACACTTTGTACTTTGCACAGTTACAGTATTTTTCTTAACTAATTGTATAAGTGAATTTTTAATTACATGAAGACTTAAAAAAAAAAACGATGGTCATTTTGGTCATTTTTTTTAAACAAAATTAATAATTAGTAGCCTAAAGAAAGAAATAAAGAAAAAAGGTGAGGTAGGAAGAGGATTGCTTAATTGTTTTTTTTGTTTTTTCCTATGCCATACAGAATAATATTATTATAAGAAAAGTATTCAGTGGATTACAGAAAAATGTGGCTTAATTTATAATAATATACAGTATAATAAATTAGATGTGACTATTGTGTATGATCTCAAAACTGTTGTAGCCTATATAGTCTAGCATTTTACAATCACATGATAAATCTTTTTTTATGATGCACAGCTCTATTGTTTGCAAAATAGTATTTGATGAGCATTTTTTAGGCTAATAGGATAGTGCCAGTCAAAAACCGAGTTTGGCATTAGAACTTGGCAGTATTCAACACAAGGGGGCAGTGTTCACCTTCAACACACTTTGTCCAGTCAAAGCATAATTGTTGCTGAGGTACTGAGGTAGAGGACTTCCAAAACATCTCTCACCATCAATTTCAACAGCCCCCACCCCCTCTTTCTCTGTCCGTGTGTGTGTTTGTGGCTGCCATTTGTGTATTTGTGTATGTGTGTGTGTGTGTGTGTGTGTGTGTGTTTGTGTTTGTATGCTGGCTGAGCACATGGTTCTAAGAAAAGAAGGAGCAAAAAGGAAAAGAGGGAGTGAGAGAGAGAGAGAGAGAGAGAGAGAGAGAGAGAGGTAGAGCAACCTTGCATTTTCATATCTCCACAGCATTGCTAAAATTAAAGCTCTCAGATTTCCTGTAATCCCTGCACATCAAACGGGAGACGGCACACAGGAGCTTAGACACTAGCTAGCACCACTCCCCTGCAACCACAACGCCCAGCAGCAGCAGCAGCAGCAGCAGCAGCACATTGGCTACCATTTCCCGCAAAACACAACCGCGTTTGTCCCACCTTGCAACCACCATGCTGGATTGACAGCCTCATGCTTGCAGTTGTGGCATCCTTGCATGTTTTCATGCATCTACAGTGTGTGTGTGTGGGGGTATCTTAGTGCAAATAGAAATAGACAGACAGACACACAGACAGACAGACAGACTTTATTGATCCCAAAGGAGAAATTACAGTATTGCATATTACATATCAGCATTTGGCATGCATCAAAATACATACACTACGTGTGTGTGTGTGTGTGTGTGTGTGTGTGTGTGTGCCTGTGTTTTTGTTTGTACAGAAC
>JASCQY010000388.1:16148924-16156424 GCA_030264315.1 Sardinella tawilis
ACACACAGACATTGATGGAGTTTTCAAATTCAACTTAAGTTTATAAAAATTTGATGTACTTTAGATGTACTTGTAGATGTTCATATAGACTTTCATTCTGTATTTTACACATATTTGAGTAGTTCTGTGACACACGGGGTACTTATTTGTCTGAACTGGCAGTGATCCTAATACAGTAATTGTTAATGTGTTCATTTGTAAATCTATTGAGATTTATCACATCTCAACAAAGCAAAATAAGTAGAGTAATCTGAGG
Organism: Sardinella tawilis; assembly: GCA_030264315.1. Taxonomy (NCBI): domain Eukaryota; kingdom Metazoa; phylum Chordata; class Actinopteri; order Clupeiformes; family Clupeidae; genus Sardinella; species Sardinella tawilis. Next base: position 16,149,181 of record JASCQY010000388.1, read on the forward strand.
TGTTTTACTAAACATTTGGAAAAATATTAAAAGGCTGCCTTTTTCAACATTGCTTTCTATGATTTTGGTTTAACAGAAATGGATTCTCAAGTATTGAGAATGTCCATGTCTCTATGCTGATCCAGTTGTGATTCTGTCTGTTGGTATTGTATTGGCAACATGATTTGCCCACGGTTAATTAAATGAGCATTACTGGGTAAACTGGGTCAAACTACTACAAACTCATACCTGTTAGAGTCCACTCGTTTGTTAGTTTATAAATGGTAATGCTGTCAAACATTCAAAAAAATGGTATGATTTCATTTCTTTAAAAGGAAGCATAATTGAATTGCTAAAATACTTACCTTGATGTTAACATACTTCTATATCCTATCTAAATGTATAAATCCATGAAGCAAACATCTGTCTAAAAGAATGGTGCTGCACATCAATTACAAACTTGCATTTTTATGATCCAACCAAGGATATGAAGAAAATTAATATAGAAGCCATAAAAATGCTAGCAGGCACTGCAAAGACAGGGATGTAATTAAATTTTCATCAAATTAATTAAGTTTAAACTGAGTACTGTATAATGCGGCATGCCTCTAATGCCTGATCCTGAGATTATTAGAATCTATTACAAATGCATTGTCTGAACAAAATACTTTGTGACAATGAAATCATCATATATTAACACTGCTGTAAAAAGAATTAGGCCTTTTAATGTCTTAGACACACACACACACACACACACACACACACACACACACACACACACACACACACGAACATGCACTCTCTCTCTCTCTCAATATGTTCAGCTAGGGTTCATTCTGACTGTAGCAGTAATTACTATGGGGGCCCTGTGGTAAGTGCGGGTTTATTTGAAAAGCAGCGCACAGGATATGAACCTCTCATTGAAAAGCACAAGGCCGGGCTGAAGCCCTTCATCCTGCCATGAGTGACAGAGGCCCTTAGACGGGCTCTGCGGATCTACTTTACCATTGTGGACTATGGCCACAAAAAAGGCTAATTCAGCCCAACTTTATTTGTGAAGCGAGTGTGTGTGTTTACAGTAGGTGCGGGTTCTTGGCGAGAGGTGTTTACCCTGCCCTCGGGGCACTCAGGTTACGCCCGAGGAACATCGCACCAGCAGCCCCGGCTCTTCAGGAGAATAAACAGCCAGAAGGAATGGGTTATACTGGTACCGCAAACACACACACACACACACACACACACACAGACACACAGGCACACACACACAAAACACACACAGGCACACACACACACACACACACACAATTACACACACACGCACACACAAGGTCACCCTCTCTTCAGTAGTGTCAGAGAAAAAAAAGAAATTCATTACCTCTTACACAAACCAAACAGTCATAGACACTCATGTATAGACCCACCATCTCCACACACACACACACACAAAAACACTCCTCAGACTGACTGCTTTTGAGAGACACATGATGGTGTGCACTGCAATTCCCAATCCAATAAAATGAAACGATTACGGTGCAATCACCTTCTAGTCTATTAACAGCAGCAGACAGCAGACATCGCTGCCCAGAGCTCTTCAGACACTCAGCACCGTGCTGAGGTCCCGAGTATCTGCCAATCAGTCCGTCTGACAGTCAGAGATTCTCACAGCCTCACACACACTGGTAGTGGCTGTGGCTGTAGCTAGGGTTTCCAGTCAAGACATTTGCGAACCTTAATCATGACAATTTGCCTAAGGAAATGATTAGGATACGATTCCATGGATGTTTCCATCCACGCATTGAAGCGAATTAGAAAAGTGACATCCAGGGGGGGGAGTTGTGAATAACGGTATCATCGAACGAACAAATTGTCAGGGCAATTTATGGAAAATGGCGAGATAACTGTAACAAATACTGTCTTTTTCATGGACACTGGTCCCGTAATACCTTAAATGAATCAAGAATTAGTGAAATCTCCCTCAAACAAATCTAATTTCTATTCATATTAGGATATTTGATGCAACATTTAAAGGGTTTCCAATCAGGATTTCTTATTGTAATGGTCCAAATTGTGATGAAATTTCCATGGAAACCCAGCTACCAGTAGTGCCTCTGGCCACAGCTGTACTGTACTGTAGTTTGCAGGAGAGATACTGAGCCCTAGACAAGCCCTTAGCATCATCTGGTTAGCTGGGCTCATAAATCTCCTCACCTGCACCTCCACACTAGGGATGAGAAGCGGAGCTTCTTATTGAGTCGTTAAAAGTGTAATATTACACTTCAAAATGAGGAATAGACAGGTTGTCTCGAGTTGTGACATGGATGCATGGCAACGAGACACGGTGCTGTCTGAATCTCAGTTCGTCTCAGACGTTCGTTCAAGCATCATCCTCAGAATCCAAACAACAACACACACTAAAACACACAAACACACACACACACATACACATACACATACACACTGGGTACTGACAATAAAACACACTGTGACTGTGCAGCATCGAGACAAAGAAAGACAGGGGGCAGAGAGAGAGTCAGACAGGGAGAGTTCAACTTTCGGGGAAAAAGAGAATATAAAAAAAGATAAATACCAAGAAAACAAACACTACAGTGACAGCCCCAACTGACAGAGACAGAGAGAGAAATAGAGAGAGAGAGACAGAGAGAGAGAGAGAGAGAGAGAGAGTCTGAAAGACATGCAGAAGAAGCTCTTGGGAAGGGTGTGGAGCGCCGACACAGACATCTGAAGCATCTCGATCTCCCCCTCCTCCTCCTCCTCCTCCTCCTCTTCCTCCACTCATCCACGAGTGCTGGTCTGCTGCATGCCGAGCAGCTGGAGGTGGCTTCTCAAAGGGATAAGGAGGGATGAGGGGAAGAAGGGATGAGCAGAGGAGGAGAGGAAGAGGAGGAGGAGAAGGAGGAGAGGTGGAAGACAGCAAACGAGATCCGGCTCTGGGACTGACAGCTCACCTCGGGGGGTCGCAACCTCAGCAGAGCAAAGGCAGGTCAAGGACGGAGGGACAGACGGATAGAGGGCTGATGGATGAGGATGGAGAGAAAGAAGTGATGAAGGCTCTGATGAGAGATTACGGGGGGGGGGTGGGGGGGGGGGTGCAATGGGTCATCTTTTTTTAACCACACAAACTGACCTCAGAGCTATTTCAACCAATTATCCCAGAGAGTATCGAGAAGAGCCTGCGGATTCTCCTTTGATTGACATGAGATGTTTTTTTTTTTTTTTTTTACTGTAATAAATGACCCACAATAGGAATATTTCATTGGCACCAATTAGAATACGGAGTTATGTAAAACAAAAAAATGCCCCATGGATAAAAAAACACTCAAAGGCAGGAAGTGACAGGCATTGGTTAGGAGTCCCTTGAAATCACGAACGACGGTGGACTCACAACAGTATGGCCATGCTTTCAGTCTATTGGACCATCTACACAAGAAAATGTTAAAAAAAAAAAAAAAAAAACTGTCTCCCACTCTTCCTATCACTCCCATTCACACTCCATCCCTCTCTCTCTCTCTCTCTCTCTCTAAGACAATTTCTCTCCATCTCTCTCTCCATCTCTGCAAGATATTTTTCTCTCCATTTCACTCTCCACAGTGAGACACACACAGACACTGTCACACTCTCTGTCACTGTTGATGTGTCTGAGCAAGCTGTGTGAAGTAGTCTGATAAATGTGCCTGCCTCTCTCTCTCTCTCTCTCTCTCTCTCTTTCACTTGTTCTTCCTCCCCTTCTCTTCCTCTGTCTTTCTGTCTTTGTTGATGTCTCGGAGACACAGACTGGTGTGAAGACATGGTAGTAAATACAATATGCTTTGTGGTGACTTTGCCAAAGAGTTTGTGCTTGCAGTACATGAATGGGAATGTCAGCAGGGCTCCAGAGGGGGTGATTCTGTGACATACTCCCTCTAGCCGTGCCCCAGTGTCTGTGTGTGTGTGTATGTCTGCATGTGTGTGTGTGTGTGTGTGTGTGTGTGTGTGTACAGGTATGTCTGTATGTGTGTGTGTATGTGTATGTCTGTGTGAGTGTGTGTGTATGTGTGTATGTCTGTGTGAGTGAGTGTGTGTGTGCATGCGCTCGCATGTGCACAGGCGTGTGTGCATGCGTGTTTGTGTGTGTGTGTGTGTGTGTGTGTGTGTGTGTCTGTTTGCATGGACAACATGGCACTCAGCACTAAGTAGACAAATCACTGTTTTGTCTGTTTCAGACATGCCATCTGAGGGAAATCAATAAAAACAGCAGAGATGGATGGTGCCTCCAATCTCTCTGTTTTCCCTCATCTGAAGATTCACTCTGCTGTTCTCTCTCTCTCTCTCTCTCTCTCTCTCTCTCTCTCCCTCCCTTCTTCATATTAATATATCTCTGTCTGGTCCTCTCTCACTATCTCTCACTTCCCCACACACACACACACACACACACACACCCTGCCTGATGTGCTGCAGTGTGTCAGGATTGGCTGAGAGCCCGTCTCGAACCACTCCAACCGGGAGCGTCTCCGTCGTCCTATTGGCCGCTCGGCCGGGGCTAGGGCGGGACAAAGGGGGAGAATGTCGAGGGAGTGGGTGTGTGTGTGTGTAGGGGGGGGACCTGCCCCTTCGGCCAGCACCCAGCGAGGGGAGGGCGCAGCGGGGCAACCCACGCAGGCGAGTCCCAGGCGGACATACAGGCCTGCCAGCCTGCCTGCCTATGTGCCTGCCTGAACAGGACTGGATTAAGCCGGCCGGGCTCCGCTGTGTTTCGGCTCTGATCCGCTCCGCTCGCTCACTCGTTCGGCTCGTCTCCCCCCCTTCCCATCCTTCCCCTTGCCTCCCCTTTCAAGATGGAGGATTATTTGGTGTGGCGCGGCCAGTGGCAGCCGGAGCCCCCAGCGTGCTGATGAGTCTGACAGGCTGCCAGCCCCACTGCTGAGTCACGATCCTTATCACAACTACCCCCCGATTACAACACAGCACAGCACGGCATAGTACAGCACCCACACACACACACACACACACACACACACACACACACGGACACACGGACACACACACAAACACCCTTACAGATGTGCTGCTCCTCTTCCTCTCCCTCCACCTCTTGCTCTCTTTCTTTCTTCTCTATCCCTTTTTCTCCTTTTTCTGTCTCCCTTTTTCTCTTTGGTTCTCTTCCCTCTTTTTTATTCTGTTTATCTGTCGCACACTTTTCTGTCTATACGGTATCTTTTTTTCTATTTCTCTTCCCCTCTCTTGCTCTCTTTCTTTCATTCACATTCTCTATCCCTTTCTCTTTTCTGTCTGTCTCCATCCTTCTACTCCCTCCCTGGTCCCTGTCTCTTCCTCTCTTTCTCTCTCTCTCTCTCTCTCTCTCTCTCTCTCTCTCTCTCTCTCTGTCTCTCTCTCTCTCTCTCTCCTCTCTCATTAGCACTGGAAGCGAGCCCTCTGCTTTTGTCTCTCGCGTCCCGCTGCTGTTCCGCTCTGCCTGCCACAGCGACAGATTCCAGCGCGGGGACTTCCTGTGAGCCGTGTGCTGGGTTTTTGCTTTGGTCCCCTGTGTGTGTGTGTGTGTGTGTGTGTGTGTGTGTGTGTGTGAGAGTGTGTGTGTGTGTGAGTGAGTGTGTGGCTAGGCCCCAGAACTGTGTGCTGATTCACACACACAAACCACACAAATCAAGGTTCCACGACGCGCCGTCCAAAGTAAGTGGGACTCCTCGGTTGGGTTTGGGTGGCACAGCAACAGCAAATACTTTCCATATTTTCCCAGTTAGTGTGAGTTCATGACTTCAATATGACTGATGATAAGGGCGAGTGGGCAGTGGAACAATGACCCACGCAACACCACCCACATACGGCCGCTAAAACCCACACCCACACCCGCACCCGCACCCGCACCCTTCGCCGAGGCTGAAGCGAGGTGACGTTCCGGTTGTTTCCGCCACCCATGCGTCCAGGCTCCTCCGGGGGCCCTGGTATCCGGCTGACTCATGAGCCGGGATGGTGGGAAGGTGCCAAATCAACCGCTCCTCAATATAATTTTTTTTTTTTCTCTCATTCAACCACTTCCTCCCTTTCTTTTCCCCCCATCCCTCCCCCCCTCCCCCCTCTCTTCTCTCTCTCTCTTCTCTCTCTCTTTCTCCCTAAACACCCACAGCCTATGCCAGGTCATGCTCCTAAAAGTATAGAGATGAGGGGGGCAAAGAGCTCTCATGGGGGGTATTTTAAACTGCTGGGGGGGAGTGCAGGGAGGGCACTTATCTCCAGCCCAAATGAGAGAGCTGTGTGGGCCGGGGCACAAGGGGCAGATGACTGCCACCTACAGGCCAATATCGCCAATACACGTCATGACACACCAGCCTTTCTAGGACTTTCGTTTAAAAAAAAAACAAAAACAACCAAACAAACGAAAAAAAAAAGAAAAAACATGTTCTGACACTTCCGTTCTGATACAAATGACTTTGGTTAAGACCTACTGTGGATATGGATATGAATAAGTGTGTGAGGATCCTGCGTTTTGTGTGTGTGTGTGACCGCAATGTGTCCCGGATGGGAAATGTATGCGAAGCGGATACATGCGAGTCCCAAACACGGAGTGCCAAACGCGTAATGATTTCCGAGGATATGGCAGGATTGGCCATTCATTCCGTTCTCGGTCTGGTTTGTTTCATCTCTTACTCTACAACAGCAACATCTATTCTCATCTTCCACTCTCCTCTACCCTCCCTCCCTTCCTTGCTCTGTGTGTGTGTGTGTGTGTGTGTGTGTGTGTGTGCGGGTGTGTGTGTATGCCTGTGTGAGTGTGTGTGTGTGCCTTTGCCTGTGTCCTCAAATGCCCTGCCGCCCCTCTTGAGTCATCCCATCCCTTATTTTGGTGTGTGTGTGTGAGTGTGTGTGTCTGTGCGCGTGTGTGTGTGTGTGTGTGTGTGTGTGTTCGCGTCTGTCGAGCTGTCTAACTGTATCTCGAGCGCACTCTCTCTCTTTCCGCTCGTGCTGTCTGACTCTGCCCACTGTCCTATTAACATCCTATCATTCTGTCATTTCAGCTTCGCCTTTTTTTATAATATCCCACCAGAATCTCCACCATCCGCCGTCTCTCTCCCTCTCTGAGGACACACACACACACACACACACACACCCACACACACAAACACACACACACACACACACACACACACACACACACACAGACTCTCTCTCTCTTTCTCTCTTTCTCTTACTCTCTTTCTCTTTCTCAGTCTCCTTGATGGAGAGAGGGTGGGGATATCTGCAATGGTTGCCAT
>JASCQY010000388.1:16161424-16162611 GCA_030264315.1 Sardinella tawilis
CACTTTCAACAAAGTCCCATTGTAATAAGTCGCCGTAACGGTTGCCATTGACAGCGGTCATTATAATTTCACAGCGGCCATTATGTAGAAATAAATGACCTCTGAACATTTGAGAAGGACCATTCAAAGTGAATGAAATCTCCCACAGCATTCTGGAGAGGCATATAATAAATTCAGACAAAATGTGGAATATTAAAACAGAAACCGTGTAGAAACAGCTACAGTACAGTATGACGCCAATAATCAAACTGTCTTGAAACAGTGTACACAGTGTGTGATTACAGTATGCGTATGGTGAATGAAGAGCCAGCCAAGGCTATTGTTTTCAAGACAAGTGTGTGTGTGTGTGTGTGTGCGTGTGTGTGTGTGTGTGTGTGCGCATGTGTGCGTGTGTGTGTGTGCGTGTGTATCTGTGTGTGTGTGTCTGTAAGAGCATGGTGAGCCCAAAGTGATCTGACCTTTCTGTTTTGGCACCCAGGCCTGATATATAAGGACATGGCGGGTTGGCAAGCTGGCACATAGAATGATGAGGGCGCAAGACCCGCTCAGCTCGGCGAGGGTGAATTGATGGTCCTTCCCCACCGCTCCCCAAACTCTCCAACACACACACACTCACACACACGCACACACACACACACATACACACACTCCAAAAGCCACGGCATACACACATACACCCCCACACACACACAAACCCGCACACAAACCCCCACCCCCCAACCACACACACATATACGCACACACAAGAACTCTACCTCACCTCCTCCCCTAACATCACTCTCCTCGTCTGTCGGCAGCCGTACACACACCGTTAATCTCCTCCCCAGCTCAGCCGGTCGGGGCAGAACTGTGCGCAGCGCGGCCACGGGCGGCACGCCGTTTCGCATACTGTGACATACTGCAGCCTGCGGACGCCTAATGGCCTGCCGCCTGACGAGAAGCAAGATGGGAAGATGGGATTGGAGGAGCGGTTTCGCCCAAAGCACACCCCCCCCCCGCCCCTGCCGCCCCAATGACGGGGACCCAGCTGATATGCCCTATAATGGAGAGCTTGGGGGTGCCAGTGAGTTATGCAGGGCTGAGACCGAACCGCAGTCTCCACTCGAACGCTGGGGCTATGGTTGTTTGGGAGGAATTGGGGGTGGGGGTGGGGGGGGGGGGGGGGGGGTAAATACGGTATGGAGTGG
>JASCQY010000388.1:16181388-16191388 GCA_030264315.1 Sardinella tawilis
TGACAGGTGGGCGGTGCCCCCTGGATTGTGGGCCCCCCCGCCTCGCGGGGTCTGCGGGGGTAAACTTTACGCCCCTGAGTATGCTGTTGTAATATAACAGGTATCAGATATATATCAGATATCATATATCACCTTTGTCTGTATGTACAATTGCACAGTAGATCTAGTCTGTATAATAGTTTTCTTTTAGCACTGGTACACTTCTGTGAGGGTCCTGGTAGCCCCTCCTCTCCTTTCTTGTCTTATCTGTCTCTATCCCCCCTTCCTCCTTCCTGTTTGATATGGTTATGGATGGAGGAGTTGGAGGAGGAGGGAATACAGGGCCAACGCTTTCTGCAGCAATAAAAGCTCATTTGGATCAACTCCTGGGTCATCATTAACTACAAAACACAACACAGAGTTCAACACCCGGTTACACTGTACATAAAAAGTCAAAATGAATAGGCTTATTCCGGCTTCCTACAATTCCTTGAAATCCTTTGTGATTTTAAAATAAATGTAAGAATTTTAAGCCACAGCTCAATGACCTTTGCCTACAAGTGTCTATATTCAAACACTTTCAAGGGCCTTGAAATTCTTCATTTTCTTATTTAATTCACAAACTTTCAAGGTTTCTAAGGACTTTTAAGAACCTCAAATAGCATATTCGTTTTGGCTTATTCTGCAGAAGGCTTCAGAGACTGGTCAGGCTGCATTTGCTCAGCATACTCAGCATAGTCCAAGGGCGTAGACTAACACACACTAACGCAACAAAGCATCAAAGACAAAGAATAGCCTGATCAATCTAATTCAATCAAGAATTAGTCTGATCAATCACCTTGCGCAATTAACAATGTAACAGCAACCCAATTCAATCCAAAACACTGTATGTAGCCTACAGTAGCCTATATCAGCATAAATCCACATAAGCATCTGGCAAATATATCGAGTTGCTTGACGCTGGTGCTGCCAGGATAGCAACTGACATGTGATGAGCATGAGGGACCGTATGAAAGATGCCCAACCTTAGAAACCTTTCAAATCCATCCATTAATCCATTCAGGAAATGGCCACGTCAATGGGGTATCGATGTCTCTGGCCTTCGCGTGTGCTCGTCTTGCTAAACATCACCCCGCCCCACCCCAAGACCAGTCCCTGTTTCTATTCATCTCAAGGCCTAGATGCTAGCCTACAGTAGCACACTGCATTTTTTTTACCTTTAGAGATCATACAATGGCATGGCAGGCTGGCATAACAGCTGTGGAGGAAAGTGATATAATTAAAAACCAAAAGGAACTGTAGTTCACAGACAAATGTTAGGCCTACCTGCCATCTGCTTCTGAATTTTCCAAAAGGACCACTGGTAGGCCTACAAAACATTGAGGGAATGGGAGGGCTTGAGTATTATATAAAGCCTGATATACAGTATACATACAGTATATATATATATATATATATATATATATATATATATATATATATATACAGTATATACATGGTATATATACCTAGACTATTCTGATGCTGTTACTAATAAAAATCAAGACTATGCTTTAAATATGACGTCAAACTCATGTGACAAAGCCCAACTGATTCATCTAAAGCTTTCTCTGTGACAGCAGGATTCTTTAGCCTACTTGGCATAGAGAAACCAGAGTCTGTAGCCAAGAAATCATGATTAGGTTACATTAGCTATGATATCCTTCACAACACACACCTGATTCATAGCCTGTAGGCACATGAGACATGAGATGTCTCTTTTTCAGATGAGTAGCAGCTAACTTTGATAAGACCGTTGCCTTGAGCCTACACTGTGTTTAAGTCATCTGCAGCAGCTATGAAACCGGAGCCACATAGCCTAGCCTACTCACCAGGGTATTTATAAACAAAGTGGTTCTGGTTGAAGGAAGAGATCCAGGCCAGACTATCACGAACAGAGATAATGGTGACAGAGCCATTCTAATGCATCCTGATTGGACAGGCATTGACATAGACATGTCGAACATATTTAACAGACATGCCGATAAATACTGTAATTGTGCATAGAATACGAGCATAATCTTCTATCCAAGGCCAAAGACCCTGACAGACTAGGCTACTAGTCTGACAAGACCGCAGCCAGCATCACCGCCACGCAGGGGCTGCGTTTCGCTACACAGATGGGCATGAGTCGCCATCTAATGGCGGAACAATGGAATTGTACACGCGCACAAAGCCAAACTGGGAATAGCAGTGACATGCAATTTGTAAAATGAAATATGAATAAGGCTTTCAGTTGTGTTCAGTCAAACACATCAACAGCTGAACTAAAACTACAACTTAAACAACAAACAAGACAACAGAAACAAATAACAGGGTTGCAAGATAAAGATGTTGGCGCTATTATCATTTTAACCTGCTGTGTTTCACCTCTGAGAGCCTGGTCTAAGATAGGCCTACTCAGATATAGCCTATTTGCAACTTTTGCATTTAGACTGCTTATGACCGAAAAAAAGTTGTAAAATCTGCCTTTTAAAAGTTTGCTAGATGAGCTGTAAAATAGTATTATGCTCTAAAATTAAAAGTCCCGAAAATGTGACTTTAAATTTGTTAGGCCCTACAGTATGTGACCAAATGGGAAGGTGTGTGAGACGTGTTGAAAACACGATATATGCTGGGCTACAAGATGATAAATAGAAAACCAGTAAGTGGAGAGAAAACATTTATTTGCCAACATAATTTATATCCTTAAGCAGTAATTAATTAAAATCCAACAATCATAATAATTACTGAGGCAATCTTTTGCAACAAAATATAACACATTCTTTTGGAACTTCATTGGAATGCATACAATTTCCATGTAATAATTTAAGTACAGAGAGTAGTTATGTGTAACTTTAATTTCTGTTCATGTACTGTTTTCAAGTACTGTAGTTTGCTTTCAAAGTATAAGTGGCAAATCGTCTCAGTTGCATGCAGGGCACGTGTGATCACTGTGAACTGGTTTTAAAGCGGATGCGAGTGGCTGACTGAAATGAAAATAATACGCCTGACAGCAGACCCCAATGAAAGGGGTGCCATCGTAACCACTGCAGTCCAAAGAATGGCTTACGGGTCATACCTGTGGACAATGACTCACACAAATAAAATAAAATAAAATAAAATAAAATAAAATAAAATAAATCAAACAGAGACTGACAATAATCCCTAAAACGCACCTTGGACACCTTACACTGCTCTGAATCACAATACTTAAGATTCAGTGATGAACCGCGGTTTGGTATCATGTAAAGTGAACATTTTGATAACTTCATTCATCCATTCAGTCTTTATTATGGAAGTCTGTAGGTCAATCGATCCATCAGTAAGTCAAAGTCTATTAGTTAGTCGTTTTATAAATATTTAAATCCATTCTATCCATTATCAAAACCAATAAAATTATATAACCAAACAACACTATAACTTAAAACATTGTATCGATACAGGTTGGCGTGAAACACTGTATGTAACTCCATAGTTGTGATGGCTGTGACAGGGAAAATAACTAAATGTGAGCACATAAGGAGGGGTAGGGGTAACACTTTGAGTGAGTGTCCTGAGCGAGACAATCAGTGTTAAGTGCCAACAGCAAAAACGCTGTGGAAAATGGTGAATCTTATAAAGAAGGGGATTGGGGGGGGGGGGGGGGCAAGCCTGTCATTCACTTCATTTCACAGAAGCCCTTACCAAATTACACACAGTTCTCCCCTGATGAAAGGATCAAGTTAACAAGGCATCAACCAAGACTTAACAAGGTCTGTCATGTCCTCAAATTAGGTTTCCACCCCCACCCAACCCCAAATAATATAATTTGGTGTGAAATAATATATCATTTATAAAAAAAATAATACAAAATAACTTATACTAATAAATTGAATTGAACTGTGGTTATTTGATTCTTGATTTTTTTTTCTTCTGGAAAGTGCACTAGGACCTTGCTAATTCTCAGTTGATGAGGTGCAGTAAAGCATTGTTGGTTATTTAGGCAGACAGGCAGCAGTTATAAAGACAAACCGATCACTATTTGGCATGGTAAGCCCCTAACCAAAAATCTGGTAAAGTACTGTACTGCTTATTATTGGCAGACAGTCTGGAAGTGCCAGATACTTATGATGTACTTTTGAAGAAAAAAAACAACAACAATATGGCAAGAAGACAGCAACAAAAATTTGGCAGCTTTGCAAAACTGACACATCTTCAATACACAAGACCAGGCAGCGTCTGGCTTGATTGAAAGCAACACTTCTGATATGGCAAATCACATAGTTACGCATCAAGTGATATTGAGTGTAAGCAATGACAACGTCTTGTTCCAGTGCTTGCACAGGAAGCATTTCAGGGTGAGCGCGTCTGTCGGCATTCTGTTTGGTTCGTGTTTTTGACTAGCTGTTGTGAGAACGAGCTTGTTTCTGAAAGACAACACACAGTCACTGAGGTTCCACTGTGCATGTTCCACAGTGGATTGGACAAGGGAAGGCTTGTGAAATGTTGCGGTGAAAACGACCTCGTTCAATCAACAGAGGTGTAAAAAAAAAAAAAAAAAAAAAAAAAAAAAAGGATAATGAAACAACAAACCTCCCAAAAATAAAAATGAGTATGATCCTTCTTCGCATCACCTCACTAGAATTACAATACTACAGTTAGTTCAGGTCAACTGATAAAATGGCTACATTTAGAACGTATATGGAAAGACTGAAAATACACAACACATGTTTGATATGTATAAGTGCTTGAGTGAGGAATAACTGCATTATAGTTTGCTACAGCTTCCGTTCTGCTTCGACAGCAAAACATACCCCAGTATAGTACATTGTCCTAAGCACCTGTAAATAATTTTAGCATGTACGGTATGAACATATAAATAAATTGAGTTAAATATTACTTCAACTACATTAGAGAGTTGGCTCCCAGCTAATTAGTAAGGTACTTGAACTAAATAGTTTGTGAAACTGACGTAGTCTAGTAATACACTAATTTACTATGATCCAAAAGTAAGGCTTACTTCAACGCCATAAGGGAAGAAATTCACTCCACAAAACAGGTGAGGAGGAGAGCACAAAACTTAAAGGTGCTGATTATAAAGGACTTTTGTAATAATATAGCATAATATAATATAATATATATATAATATAATATAATAATTTTCTAAATTAGCCCAATTAAATCCTTTAAAAACAAAAACCTTGAAGTAAAGTGCCAAATGGTAGAAAGCACAAGGTAATTCCAGCCTTGTTCCCCACCAGTCTTGTACTATCTTGATTGTCTGGGGTTTTCCTCCTTTTGTGCTTTGTTGTTCTGGAAGGTTCTGTGCAGGTGCAATGGAGAAATGTGGAGTGTAAGATGCATGGCAGGATGCGTCATATGAGTGTGTGCATGTGTGGGCGTGCGTGCCTGGGTGTGTGTGTGTGTGTGTGTGTGTCTCCTTTCCTCACAGTGTGTTTGCAGAGAAGAACACCCATGTCCTCTCTGAGCAGCCTGGCACATGGTGGACCGGGACAGTTCAGTGGAAGCCAAATAAAAAAGCTCAAATCGCTGCGCTAGGTAGAGGAGGAGGAGTGAGTGGGGGGGGGGGGGGTGGGTCCTCTCATCCTGCCCCACAACCGTTCACAGCGACTCTGGGTCAGTTACTCCTCCTCACAGCTTCTCTCCCCATGACTGGAACCTGAGTTTTTTTTCACCCTTGCGCGGCATCCTCCAGGTGGACGCAAGCAGCCCCGACACCCGCATACCAGTCTCCTCAGAGCCCCTAAGGAGAGTGCTGAGGGGGGCAGTTAAAAGCATACTTGGGCAGTGGAATCCCAGCATTCTATAGAGCACCCCTTCCATATACACGCACGCGCACGCGCACACCCCCACCCCCACCCCCACCTCTGTCCTTTACCTTCTCCCTCCTATGGCTATTGACCGGTAAACATGTAAAGTGAAATCACATTATGGGCACAATTGTCGATGCTGCCGATAAAACCGGATAGATACATTTACATACACATAGGGCGTATTATACTGCAGCTGCCCATTGACAAGAGTGCTATGGAAGCCTAGATGTTTTTTTCTTTCTTTCTTTCTTTCTTTGTTGCTGTTAATAGTTTTTTTTTTGTGGTTGGTCCAATTGTTTGATGCCATAGGCTGCACAGGCCAGACAGACAAAAGAAGAGGCTGAGCGCTTTTCTGCAGCACGGCGTCTTGTGAGCTGCCCGCAAGGGGACCTGAGGACGCGCAGGGGACTGACGGACACGGATGGACAGAAGGACGAGGGGACAGTGGGCAGGGCGGAGCCGGGCAAGGCGGGGCGGGGGCGGGATGGAACGGACGGACGGACACTGGGAGTGGGTCGGGGTCGGGGATAGAAAGGGTGGCCAAACGAGCGCGCTCAGTCCTGCAGCAGAGCTTCGCGCCAGTTGAAAGTGTGATTGGGCCCGTGGGTGAGAGGCAGTATGGGAGGGTCCACCAGCTGCCACACACCTGTCTCGCCGATCTCCTCGGATGCACAGAAGCCCAGGTAAGGAATCTACGGAGCGAGACGGGAGAATAAGAGACATAAGAGAGAGAGATGGACAGGGATATTTTTAAAAAGCATACAGAACACAAACATTGACAATCGCCTGTGATTTTACAAAGAAATTATGCAGAGGTCATGCCTGAAATGGGCTACGGACAGACACACAGACAAATATAAAAATATGAAATGAGGCAAGACCACTGGAACAGATGGTCAGATGAGGAGGCTGGAAAGAGAGAGAAAGAGAGAGAGAGAGAGAGAGAGAGGGAGAGAGAGAGAAAGAGGGAGAGAAGGAGAAAAAGAGACAGCAGAAGAGAGAAAGAGTTGGGGGGGGAGGAAGGGGTGAAGAAAAACAGACGGCTGACCTTTCGGACCACTTGCACAAAGTCCTTGGAATTCTGGGGGCTGAGGCCCTGCATCTGCCTCGTGCAGGCCTCCAGGGAGGAAGCGTGGGCCACTATCAGCACTGTGTTTCCTGTACAGGGGATACAGAGCTTATTGTAGCACAATCACAGAGCAGCAGATGGGATCGGGTGCCGTGGGCGCTCTCTAAACCCTCAGGCAGACCTCTCTCTACGGTGGCCCTGCAGGGTCAGGGGGGGGGGGGGGGGTCGGCAATGGGGGCGGGGCACACCTGATTCCCATGCATCTCCCGTAGTCGCAGACCCTTCCTCCTCCTCCTCCTCTTCCTCCTCCAAAGCAGCATAACAGACCATTCTGTCCTTTTTTTTTCGGGCATGACCATGGAATGACACATGTGTACCATATGTCTCCTTTTAGATGGACCTTGTGAGTCACCATCAGGTCTGTTTTCTGTTAAAAACTACAGACTGCTTCACATGCATTAGCTGTGGTTCCAATCCATAGTGAAAGCCTGCTCTGTGGGTCAGCTTTGTCTTTCAGTGCAAACCGAGTAACACCAATGAAGAGTTTTTAAATACAAGCAAACAGCTGCCCACTGTATGCACATACATGTACTGTACACAGTGTGTTTGCAACAAGGAGCTAGTCGTGACGCGCCGCCTTGCCGTCTTCACTGTCTAGCAAGTTCATGTGCAGTACAGTACATAGTGGCTATCAAGGCACTGGCTAAAAACCTCGTGTCAGACGACCTAGCAAAATAGATGATGACTTGAATGCCGTCTTTTGTTTCAGAAAGATATTCGCCATTAACAATTCAGCGTTTTCATACTTTCAGACACAGATGCAGTCTGTATACAGCTGTAATTTTTTTTTATCAGTTCCCAAACCCCTCACTTGTAAATGAAAAGGACTCTATGAGGAGGGACAGACTTACTCTGTGTGAGGATACATGACACACACAAGACATTAAGTCTTATCAGGCCCGCTTGCTTACTCACCAAGGTTTTTGCACTCGCTGAGGATCTCCCGTGTCACCTGGGTGCTCCGGCTGATGTATGTGTCATAGGACTCAGACACGCCGAGTTTACTAATGGGTATATGAGGTCTGGAGAGACAGAGATCTTCAGAGATTAACACAGATAGATATCCCATGCAAATTAATACAATAAAAATGAATGTCTCTGTCATAGATAACTAGATAGATACTGTAGATAGATCGATACATAGATAGAGGTGTGTGTGTGTGTGTGTGTGTGTGTGTGTGTGTGTGTGTGTGTGTGTGTGTGTGTGTGTGTGTGTGTATGTGTGTGTGTGTGTACTCAGTACTGTATGTGTACAACATGTGTGAGTGGGACAGGTGAACTCACCTATAGGTTGTATCCACGCTCAGGTTGGCGGCTGCCAGGTCAGCAGCAGGTATCCAGGAAGGCAAGGAGGTGCCTGAGACCCACTTGGTCCACTCAAAGAGCCCTGGCTCCACACGAATCTTAGTCTTCCCATCCTGCTGGAGACCTGCACCGTACATAGGAGAGACACAATTTTTTTGTTGCTGTTGTTGTTGTTGTTTAAAAAGATATGGTGTCCCAAACGTTAAACAACTTCCAAAATGTAACAATTACTACAATTTCACTGTAGAAAGTAGCATTACTGGCATTTCAATATACTGTATATATCTACTTCAAAGGTCACAGTACAACCTAACCGAACACTTTCGGGTCTAAAAAAAAATTGCATTCAGAGCTCCAAACAGACAAATAAGATCCTGTGTGTATAAATGGATATGAGAAACATCTGTCGTTGTCAGCGTGTGAGCTATCTGCTGGCTTGTGTCTGTAAGGGCGTGGAGTTGGAGTCTTGTGTTGTGCTGTGCTGTGCTGTGCTGTGTGCTGTGCAGTGCTGTACCTCGCAGGATGTGATGGGCTGTTTGCACACAGCGCAGTGAGGGGGAGCAGTACACAAAGTCGATGACCGTGTGACTCTCCATGAGAGCCTCACCTGCAGATGAAAAGATATAACACTGTGTAAAGACTCCAGCGCAGAGCCACACACAATGCAAAAGGGCTAGGCCTACATTGTAGTTTCTATCTGGCATTGCAGGGAAACTAACAACTGCAGCTCAGAGGGGGTGGCCTGGGGGCCGGATCCGGCTAACCCTTCACATCATTTCATGTGGCCTGATTCAGAAATCTTGGGGATAAAAAATGCTAGGTGGCCTGCTTGAAAATAATTTGAACGGCACTATTTTAACAGAACTAGCAGCTCCGACTGCATAGCATGTTACTACTGAACTCAACCGAATCAAGTATGAGAGGCATCATGCTTAGTAACAGGAAAGGAGGACTAAATTTAGTGGTGTTGAAGTCAGAACACAGATGTGTTAAGACTGGCCTGGTGATGGTCAGAAACACTTTTTTCACCAACTGTTTGTGGTCATGCATATACTGTAAGCGATGAGGTATAGTGGCCCTTTGGGGAAAAGCCTAATGCTCATGTGGCCCATGATAAAAATGCAAGGAAACATCTCTGTACCATCATCTTCATTTACTCTAATGGCTGGTTCAGACTACACGATTTCAGCCCCATTTTGCTCGTCACAGACAAATTTCCTGGATCGTACACGATTTGCAAGTCGGCGACGAGGTGAGGTCTTGTAACGTGACATGGTAGTGATCTGCAATTTTTTCGTCTGCGACGTTCGAAAACCCCACAGCACTGTTGACAGTGAGGGAATCTTGTAGTGTGGCCAGTTGTCCGACCGAGACCAAAGCGTTCTGTGATCGCATAGCGTGACATATTAAATTGTGAGGGAATAACGGAACAGAATTGTGTAGTCTGAATAACAGCCATAACACAACTTCAAATATTTTTTTTCTCTAGTGCAGTCATACATTATGTCTTAGATATTAATGTCTGAGTCTATTTGTAGGTACAGTTGGCAATCAAATAATCCAAAGGAACCAAGAAATTCCAGTGCACCACATTGGGCCACTTTTTTGCTAATCGAAATCTTCTTTTGTGGTTCAGAGAAAGGCCAGCCATCCTCGAAGTGGTGGGAGTAGCTGATGATACAAACCAGACTGACTCTGTTTACCTATAATGCAGCTTAGTGCCTTCTGCCTTGATTTCCTATACACTCCAGTC
>JASCQY010000388.1:16205217-16229528 GCA_030264315.1 Sardinella tawilis
TACATATACACACACACATACAGTACACACATACATACACACACACAGACCCCTACACATGCATACACACACACATACACATACAATACACACACACACACACACACACACACACCTTTCCACCTTCCAGGCTCATTAGCATTGTGCTCTAATTGCAAGTCTGGAAAAATAGCGTCTTCTCATTGAGTGTCAGACAGTTTCCGTCTGCCTGCCTTTTTTCTCAACATACTGTGCAGCCAGCCCTGTTACAGTATTTTCTTTCACACAGTCCATCTTTCACACATGGTCTGTTACCTCCAATTTATGCATGCAAACATACACACACACACACACACACACACAGAGCACACAGACACACACACACGCACAAACACACCACTCCTTTCACAGTCACATAATTATTCTGTTAAGAGGGGATGCACATGAGGGTGTGCTAAGCTGAGCGTCTGCTGACACCAGCATGCAGAATGTGTGTGTTGGGGGGGGGCAGAAGAGATTGCGATGTGACAAGTTCATTGTGTGATTAAGGTGTATTTACACAGGAAACCATGTGATTGATAGGAAAATGTAGAAATGATGCCTTGGCTATGCAAATAGTAGGGGCAGAAACACCTAAGCTTAACCACAACATATGTGACAAACTTAAACATCTACCTACGTGTACAATACTGTGCATAACTGCCCTGATAGCAGTGAGGATGACCCAGTCAATAACCCCACTGTGAGTCAAAAATTCTGAATTTTAAGGCCATTGAAAATGAGTCAGAAAGCAAAAGAGGAAGGGAGACTGTGCGACCAGGTGACTGGAGAGGAGTGAGTGGGAGAGAGAGAGAGAGAGAGAGAGAGAGAGAGAGAGATTGAGAAAGAGAGAGAGAGAGAGAGAGAGAGAGAGAGAGTAACCGATCGAGTAAGAGCTTGAGTTGGACATCATAAGAACAAGAGAGTGATGGAGCGCGTGGATGAGGAACAAGGACTCAAAGTCAGACAGTGGTTTAATGTACATTATTATATTATATTATATTATTTTATATTACAGTATATTATATGTATTATATTACAATCCATTATATTGCAACTAAATGACTGTTATGACATAATAGCAACTTTGACATCTTGATGTTCACTTATGTAGAAATCAGATACTTTTTTTCCGCTTAGACAGACGAGACGTTCGCCCGTCAGCAACGATACATTAAACCATAATCTGAATATACATAAGCATGTACTGTATATACAGAATGCTGAGTCACCGCACAGGCCAGACAGTAGCTCTATGCTAAAATGAACTGCTCTCTTCTAAGTGGCCCCAAGGACGCATGAAAGGCCTTTTAGAGAAGCAGATGCTTAATATTGCAGTAGGGAGCATCATTACAACCTGCATGAAGCCTCCCTGAGAGGAAGAGAAGACTTTAGTTTGTGTGTGGAACGCTTCAGACAAGGAGAAGGAAAGTGGCGGTGCCTGGTGGGGAGTGGTGCTGGTGGCGTGGGGTATTACTTAGCATGTGAGTGAGTGGGAGTGTGTGTGTGTGTGTGTGTGAGAATGATGCCAAGCTGGTGTGTGAGTGTGTATGTGTGTGTGTGTGTGTGTGTGTGTGTGTGTGTGTGTGTGTGTGTGTGTGTTTGCGACTGTGACTCATTAAACAATAACCTAAGGCTCAAGAGGGGGGAAAAAAAGTGACAATTAGCAAGAAGAAGTTGCTCATTCCATGGGCACATCAGAAAGCGTGACTCACTGTGGACTTAGAAAGACCTCAGGCCTCAACGTCACTTTCCAGCCCTGTGCTGTCTTCTGTCCATTCCCCTGGCCCCTCTCCAGGGCTGAAGCTACTGACTTCAGCACAGGGGCCATGAGATGTAGGCCTACATGACTACGACAGGAACTACCAAATATAGGACTGGATTCTTAAAGACTCATGGTCAGTCATTTAAGTGTGGTGAGCATGAAATATGCCTTCAATAATAAAAATAAATATGGTTAAAATATACAGGAAAGGGCAGATATTTGGACCACAATATGATATTGCATTATTATGTTATACTTTACAGCTAGGATTGAAAATCCTATTGAGAAACATCACAAATTTCTGTCTATTTACAGTAGTTCCGTTTCATACACTGGGAGTCTCAGCACTTCGGGTCAGTAAAAATGGTTCTCGCCCCTCTGACTTCCTCTGACAAGTCCCACTGAGACGCAGAAGAAGAATAACATTTTGCACCATATTATTGACTTCATAAGTAATGTCATTACAGTAGATATACGTTGGTCAAAATTACATAAATTGCAATGGCAATCCTTCCTTTCATACCAAAAAAAAAATCCAGATTCTACAGTGCGTTAACTTTTCTCCTCTCATTTCTACAATGCATTACTAGCAATCAATATTTACAATAAGTAATAATTAATGGGTACACATGCTTCACATTATTAATGACTAAGGCCTGATGTAAAAAAAGGAACACTTGCAAACGAAGCCAGCCGAAGACAGAGATTCTATAAAATCTCTTTTCCTCCCGTTTGGCCCCAACAAGCAGCTAAATTCTTGTGTTTACATTACTGTTGTACATGTATTGTGACAGACATCCTGACGATCCAGTTACTGACGTTCTCATTTCTGTAAGCCTCTGCCTAGTTCAAGACTGAGTATTTCTGTATCCAACAAACCGAATAGATAATTGATGTCTGTATCAAGACCTAGTTAACTTAAATGTGTACGAACACGTAAAATTACACAATTTCCAAAATTGTGACTAAATCCCTTTGGTCTCAGGACACATGTGAGACGTCCAGCAAAAATTATTTGAGCCAAAACAGCTGGAGTACACACAAGCCTCTTGGCTCCCAGACCCTTGGCTCTGTGGGTTACCATGATGTAACTCATAAGCTCATCATGAACACAATCAAAACAAAGATTTGTGCGTTAAGACAATTTCACCTTTCCATAGCACAACTTTATAATACGGAGACCTGAGGAAATGAGGTACATTTTTAGTGCTTCTGAAAGGAGCTGCATGAATCTGTACAAAAACTCCATAAGTAGCCACCACCACCATGAATGCGTTACATGTTGGTCTAAAGATGGTTCAACTAAAGATGGTAGTAATTAGTTCTGCTTAAGATATTATGCATGTGATCTCTTTTGTTTCCCCAAAATGCTAATAATAGAACAAATACCCAACATACGATTATCAATATGTACTGTTAATGATACACTAGCAAATATTAGGGGGCAATCAACCCAATCTAAGCTTGATCATTACTTCTTCTCTAACTAGAATGTAGCTTGAATCGAATGAACTAGAATGTAACCCAAATTGTTATCCGTGCAACTGTTTCTTTTGACACATCCTCAATCACACACAGAATGAATTAGGACATAGTCAAAGAAATACTGTCTGAAGTCCCATTTTGCCTCAGGGCCTACACATGACAGAGAACCGCTCACTGACAATGAATGCACAACTATTCAACAAATGCACATCTAAACACTGTAGTTTTATTAAACGCAGAATTTTGTTCCCCACAGTAGTTGTTATCATCTGAGCAAGCTTTCAACAAGCTTCTCGTTAGCATGACAGCCACGGCCCTTATCTGAAAAGCTTTTGCATGCATTTTTTGAAAATCTCTCACTCATCTATCAAGATTCTATTTCTTGTTTGAAGCTAATTTTTTTTTTTTTTTGCTGTCTTTCTGCCACTGCCGTCCCTGCTACTGTTAATGCAGGAGTACCAAGAGCTGCATCGTCATTTAAGATTGCACAATGTTCTATGTTCAGTGTAACAGACATTAAACATATATAGGCCCTATATTTATATATTTTTTTCATCTATGAGCAGATACTAAGAGTAAATGAGCAAATTTGCTCTGATCATGAGGTGACTGTGCAAAAAGAAATAGCCTATGTCCAATGTCAGTTCAAGTCTAAATTTTGCTGCTTTTATCTATTGCTCTCAGATAATCTTTTTTTCCAAATATATCATGGCGGAATTATATGACTTTCCGGGGCACATTTTGTAATTCAAGACAGAGAAATAAACCAGAATGTGTAGTTGGCTATGAAAGATTAATGTGTCTTCATTTCAGCAACCAAATACGAAATATGGAGAGGCACGGAGGAAGGGAGAAATGCAAACACACAAACACAAAAGATACAAGCAATACAAATACATTAAAAAGCTTCTCTCAAAGGTAAGTACAACAGAAAGAACACAGAAAATGTTAGTTGGTTACACGTTCTCTCTCTGTGGCGTCCCACCCACCACCCCCACACATCTCTGTCTCAGCACATATGGGTTCCTTTATGTCCCAGAAGTCACAGCTCTCTCTAAAGGTCACAAACCACTTCCTGAACGGGCCACTTCCTCTCGGCGGACAGACTTCGCAAGTCTGCGGAAGCCTACAAATTTTGGCAAAATTAGCCAAAAATCCCAACATAAAGTGAACAAGGTTGACTAATGGAAACGGGGAAAAAGGGCATCACAGCTCATTTGAACCGTTTCGGAAAGGTCAACAGGAAAGTCAAAATCAGATACACAAATCTGATAGCACACAGCACATCTAGTTTGTATTAAGAGCAGATCAGGTACTGATTGTTTTGTTCTGTCCAACATAAGTCCTTCTTGTGGAGTAGTGGAAGTCATGGTTTGCTGTTTAACTTGTGCGAAGCCCTGTGACATTTTCACACTGTGATCTACGTTTATCTCTTAAAAACAAAACTAGAACCTTCTGCGACTACTCAGTAACCTTGGAGACCATGGAAAGGTGTGCACTGCTTGAAAACTTGAAAAGTGAGAGATCAACAGTTTTTCTGAGAACAGGTGTCAAAGCACAATCTTGTTTTTTTCCCCTCATGATTCAACAATGTAAAGAACAACAACATGTCAAATAGAATTCACAGGACACCACAAAAAAGAGGCACACTTGCTCTGGTAAAACCTTGATAACAATCCCAAACACGTTTTGCACAAATGCACGAGGAATCTATTCTAACTAAATGAACACATTTGTTGTCCGAATGCTTTGTTTACTGGTTGAGATGCTTTTGATGGAGTTGCAGAAGCTTACACAAAGGCCAGCAAAAAATCCGTTATCATTAGTAATTGCCTCTACCTTACTGTATGTTTTCATCTAGACAGATGAAAGCAAGAGACCTGTAAAAAGGTTAAGAACAGAACGAATTATACGTTTGCGTATTATAGCACTATATTATGGAACTGCTGTGACTGCTGTCAGGACACAATGTTTTCACTAAAGATGTGCAATATCTAAAATTAGTTTGGCAAAAACACATATTTTCAATATATTTTGAGAAAAAAGGGCTATATTACAGGATAATTTGTAAAAACAAGTCTTGTAAATATTCTAGATATTCTCAATAAAAATTATCTTCATGCATTATTATGCATGCTTGTTTATATTAATTCAATGTGCTATCAGTGGTACTTAATAAAAACTACAAGGTACAGTATAGGCTACCGCATATGCCAATAATTGCATATGTGAATTGCAAACATATCTGTTCAAGAACATTCACATACAATATAAATTCAATATTTTGGCAAGCTTAAAGATGCACTGTCGCAGTGTTTTAACGATATGATGATATGAATTTAACACAATTCTAATGTTACAGAACTATCAGGATTATCAGTCCAACTGGTATTGTTAAAAGGTGATGAGTAAACTTATATATAAAAGCTTATATTGTAAATCCATCCACACGGTTTCCTCCAATGTGAGCAACATGCTAAGGGCTGGTCTTCAGTGGAGGGAAGAACAAAACACACAGTTGTAATGGTATAAAGGTTCTTTCCTACATACTAGAAAAAAAATATCCTTCAGGAATTTTATCCTGATGTATCGATTAACTGGGGTTCAACCCTACAGTGTACATTAATGCAATACGGCACAAGCTTATTCTGTACGACATATCCAACACCAAGGCCACTCAGCTCACCATTGTCAGTGAGAGCCAACAAATCCATGTCTGTGTGACCAGGTGCCTCCTGAAGAGAAGCTGGGTGTGGAGAGTTGTAATTAAAAGGTCACCTCGTTACTCTCTGAACCCCGTCCTCTCCACCACAGCCAGACGCGCCAGACCACAGACTAGAAGCGGCAGGACACAACCACATGCTTGGGGGAGGCAGGGGGACCCTAACAGATGGCCTGTCCGCACAAATGCGCACATACAGACACACACACACACACACACACACACACACACAGCTCACACACAGCTCACAAAGACATAGACACATGCAGACTGAAGTTTGCAACTAGGTTTCATCTCACACCAACCTAATTTTTCATGCGGTTTTGGACAGCAGCAAAACCACAAAAGGGCTGACCAGCTTTAAAATCATTTCATGTTGCTCTCAATATATGTGGCATGTAAAGTGAGTGAGTACACTAAGCGACTGTCCATTGTAGGAAAGAGAAATATTTGCGGAAAATGTTTTGTGTGATTTATAGATGATGTTTGTGTGATAAATGCAAAAGAATTACAAACACCATAGACTAAAGTCTATAGACTGGAGATACTGTACAAAGCAAAGTATCTCAGAGCAGTTTGACGGGGTGGCCTGTTGAGCTTCCATTTTGCACTGTTACTCACGGTCTGAGAGAATGAGTCTGCGGCCGGCAACTATTTATTATTTTCGTAGCAGATCGATCAGTTGATTATTTTCTCATTTATCTGTCAAGTCTATATCATTGAGGAATTACTGTGCTAAAAATATTGAAAAGTGATCACAGCAATTTCGAAGTTTCCTTTAAAAATGACGATAACTGACTGATTAGCAAAATAGTTGGCAATCACTTAAAAGCCTGCAGCCCTAGTTGTGAGGTACTTATATGTCAGAATGTTCCAGGCTGTTATCATTTAAGTACATTAAAAAATATTGATCACTCACTTTCAAGACTGTAGTCTGGAAAGGAATTGAAAGTTTACACATTATATACACAAGTCAGCACGACAAAAGAAACTTTTTTTTCTAACTGTAACCTGTACAATGCTACATTCTACAGATACACTGGACTACTTGATCACCTTGCATAAAGATATATCTTATAATAACTTAAAAGATTATGTTTTTAAGTGATTAAATGTAGGGACGGACTTTAAAATTATTCAAATTATTACATTGTATTTTTTGTGATAAGCATACTGTATAAATAGCAATGTCTACAGTTTAATAAGCACTCTGTTTTCATCTACGTCTCTTACCTTGAGGTCTGTGTAAACAAAAAAAAGAGTAAAACGCTTAAATACATTGAACACGTGCAACTTGAACTTTATGTTTGAACTCACGTTTGAACTCAGGTTTGTCCTAATTAAACATGTGTGCTGCCCAACTTGCAACATATATCACCAGGTAATCACTTATCATTCATGTCACAATATATCATAATATGATTTTTTAATTATATTATGGAACTCCAAGGTTATATTGGTAACAATATGGCCCATCTCTTGTTTGATGTTTTTTCTACAGTGAACTGCTGCACTAATTTCTGTTCAAACAAAAAGGCATGTTTTTTATTCTAGTCTGTAAGCTTCAAAATGTCATCATTCAGACTGAAACACTTGCCTACAAGAAAATATTCCTTCTAGTGTGTTTACAGCTTCAGCTGAGACAGAGACATAGCTACTTTGCGGACAGTTTG
This sequence comes from Sardinella tawilis, assembly GCA_030264315.1. NCBI lineage: Eukaryota > Metazoa > Chordata > Actinopteri > Clupeiformes > Clupeidae > Sardinella > Sardinella tawilis. Next base: position 16,212,881 of record JASCQY010000388.1, read on the forward strand.
ATGGCTTACTGTCCCACACTCGGTTCCTTTTTGGTTAAAACAGATAAGCCATTTTCTGCAATTACAAGAGATGCTGAGAGCACCCCCATCCCCCTTCCATCACTGAGAAGCTGAGTCAGTGTAGGTTTGACAAGAGGCCCACTAACATTACAAATCTAATGACAGCATCAGTAACGTGCTATTTCGCTCCTGGCAGCTAATGTGATTCTGCTTCCTCTCCGTCTCACGCTCAGGCTCCCTTTCACACACACAGGCTACAGTTTGAGTGGTGGCTGTGGTAGAGCCAGTGCTGGTACTGCCTAAAATATCTATGTTCAGCTGACCAACTGCCCAGCTCAGCACATCTTGATGCAAACTTTAACTTCACAGTAATAAGTAATTAGTCTGTGACCATCACTGACCACACTGCTATTTCAATAATGGCTAATTTTTTTTTTGTAAATATGTGTGAGATACAGATCAGAAATGCTCTAAAATGTTCTAGACCATAACAGCTTAAATGCTGGTGTCTGGTTGCTTTGTTTTGTTTTTCATTTACTTGCCTGTTGACAATGTATGCCTTCTTTCATCTAGTTTACAACTACTAGTTTATCTAGTTATTAAATAACTACAAAATCTATACATTTACTCTATACATCTGGTCTATCTAGGGTTAGGGTTCTGCTAGTTTCTGATTGTAACACAGTAAATTGCCTGAATATGAGTCATACTGTGTCTAAGTTCTATCAACACAGAAAAAAACAGTTTGGACAGCCCCTTACTGTGACCTGTATGCCCTGAAACCTAGAGTGCCTTTTTGGGGAGAGCCCTTTGAAACAGACACCCACTGTGATCTTGGTAAACATTTCCACGTCAAGGCTGTGATGAGTCGACCTGCCCAAACCTTTCTTTCTGCTCCCTTCTCCTCTCTGGCCTTCAAGTGGAAAACTTGTGAAACTCCTCGCCTGGGGTTGCATCATCAGGGCGAGACTGGAAAGAGTCCCTGGGCGTCAGAGACAGAGGAAGCTCAGTGTTTCCACCACAGTGAGAAGCCCTTGCTCTGCTCTGTACAGTGACCTGTCAGATGTCAGTGGCATTAGAGGAAGCCTCGGTAGCAAATGCACTTTACAAAGCAGCCTTGCAAATCACGTGCGAGGTGCCAAACTCAGGCATGCTGCAGAAACAAGGACAACTCCATCTAAGTGCCTGATTGAGGAATTAGGTGTTCCCCTGCCAAGGTCTCTCTCTCTGCGCAAATAACTACGAGTTGCATTAAATTATTTGATACACTGTTGCTACTGTGTCACACTGTGTGCTCTGGATGCGTAACTCTCACCTAAGTCATACTGACTAGGCACTGGCATTTTTTATCAGCTGATAATGGAACATGTACTGTAGTTAGCCATGAGCTTCTGCCTTTGCAAGACTTGCATGGCTTAGAAATTTTACTCAAGTTATACATTTAAAAAACATTGATGTGATTGCAAGTGGAAATGCTGGGGCAAAGTTTCACCTTTGAGAGCACGTCAGGTTTACTGCAACGACTGGAGAGGCTGAATCAGAGAAATAAGGAAGAGCAAAAGCATCTTCCATCACAGGGAACAAACCAAGTCATTATGTAAGACTGTCCACAGAGATGGCAGATACTTCTTGCTGAAAATGAGTAGCTAGTTGCATCTAATCCCTCGATTGAAAAGACAACACTGTTTCCCTATCTTTCTTTTTTTTCCACTCTCGCTCATATGTCAGATGACAAAACCAGCTGCACCGTGGCCATCCGGTCGGAGAGGCCTGCAAATCACATGGCATGCAGTCATGTTTGGTCTAATATAACAAGCAAGTGCTATGACAACATCAAGCTTTTCAACGGGACAGGAGCAGAGAGTAAAGCCCACTGACCCTACCACACCAGTAGCTTCACCCATCAGCCCATAAGGGCTTTGCACGACCCAAAAAGGGTGTCACGCATTTCATGCTTTCAAAGATGCTTCAAGAATGCTAACAGTATGTGCAAAAAGAAAGACTGACATAAAAATGACTAAATGAGCCTACCGTGATCATCTGGAAAACTCAACGAGAGACAGTCAAACCTCTCCATGTACTCTAACCTAGGTACAGTATGCGCTGAGAGATAGAGAGAGCAGGCACAGTGCTATACAGACATGCTACTAAAAATACAAAGTTTATTGTAAGAATGAGAAATAGGCCTTGAAAAAAATGTCTCGATTTTGTAGCCGACTGCCTCTCATAATCTGAGTACTGACATTTGGTCCAGACTTTCTCTCCTTTCAGTAATAATACCAGAGATGTAGAGGATTTTGCAGATTATGACAACTACGAGATTAAAATGACCCTGAGGAGAAAAAGATGCCCCTTCATTCTGCAAAAAAAAAAAAAATCCTTCAGGATGTCAAGAGCAATTGAGTCATTTGGGTTCATACATCTAAACAAAAGAAATCTATTAGGCCTACATGAAGCCGAAATACCAAGATTCAGAAAAAACAATCTGACCAAAATTGATTCCAAAATAACTAATAGCTCGTTTGGAGCTGCACATTAGATTTCAATAGAGCAAAGTAACCTACAGTATAAGGCTGGTTTGTGTTCAGCTGAACAAGTCGCTTCGACATCTGCGGATGAGTTGATACACTACCACTATTAGGTCTGGCAGGGGTTGACCTCGCAGCGGTGCCCTATACCGATGCTTGGCTGGGGGAGGGGGTCACACATGCACACTGCCCTGAGGACCCACTAGTCGCGCTGGAAACGCTGTCATTCGCACTGACGTTAGACAGATGCAGACCAACACCGTGGGCTATGACAGAGGCCAAACACAAAAGCTTTCCATGTGTGACTCCACATATGCATTTTGGAGTCCTTACCTTTAATCACTATTCAAACCATTTCGCGGTGGCTTAGTAAGATGTTTATGTAAACAGAAATTGATGGTAGCATTCTGATATAGTCTAGTGTTAAGACAACCAGTACAATGACCACAACTTGTAACGCCGGAAGTTGTCTTTTAAAAATTGGGACTCCAGATATGGTCTTGTTTTTCTGTTATGTTTAGACTACTTGCAAATAACAGAGTTAACAGTCGCTTGGGCTACGTCAGAAACTGGCTAGGATGAAAGCCCTCTGGCCGTGATGGGAGATGCGCAAACACTGAACACACCATGGCACAGCAAATAATGAAGTAGTTGGGTCATACTTACGCCCTGGTTTTGGGGAAGCCCATGGATAGCAGCACGTCCAGACTGGACCCATGTTTGACAGTGCCTGGTCTGGTCTGACGCTGTCTTCGAGGGGTGACTTTGGCGTAAAGATCCTCTTTAGCTGCCATAGTTCACCATTCCATTTGGTGATCTAGCCTAGGCTACACCACGGATCTAGGCTCTTTACTTCAAGCAAGACCGCAGGAGATAAATGCAGCAGACATTGAAAAATAAGAATGGAATTGGTAAAAAATATAAAAATACTTATAACAACTCTCACATCTCCTTCAGCCCCTTTAGATGGAGGATGGGGAGTGCGTATCAGCTGTGTTACGATGTTCTCAACACAGTAAGCGCTGAGCTTCCTGGTAGAACGCGCATAAACTCATCGCCGTTAGGAAAGGGTCACTAGTCGGAAGTCACTTTTGCGCTTGTCTGTATAGCTGAAACCTTTCTTGCTGACAACGTCGGAAATTATTTTGCTGTTTATATTCCTCAGACTCAAGAGTGAGGGTTGCAGTACACATATCTGGACTGAAATTAATAATCTCCGGTGGGTTCACTTCCTTTTCGTAATGACTTATTTATGAATGGATTTTGAGTGAGTGTGGAATAAGCCTGTCAGTGAGCTGTATGAATAAAGCAACGCCCACCAATTTTAAAGGAGCCGCTCGGACTCAGAAACTCAATTAATGTCTATGAGCCTAGCATAACAGCTGCATTAACGTTCACAAAATCCTACTGCATGTTGCTACTACAGACAGGACGGACTATTTAACATGGACAAATTCCCCACATGGATAACAAAAATGGTTAAGTCTCAACGGTAAACTCCTTCAACAGTGCATGCGCCACAGACCAATATCAAGCTCCCCAAGTACCTAGCTACGTTAACATCGGGAGAAATATGGGGTCTCTCCTCTTTGTATGGAGTTGCTCAAATACAAACACACGTAGCATTGGAAATGTGGTGTTACGCCGCCACCCTGTGGTCAAATCTCCAAACGTTTTTGTTTAAATAAAAAAAGGCATAATTGGACAAAAAAAAATCAGTTAAGAGTCTTTTATTTATCAAAACAAGAGAAAAACATTTATTGACAAGACAAATAATATACAGTATAAGATCCTTTCTCACTTCATTTAACGGTTTCAATTACACATTCATTTTTTTTTATTGAGGCAGAAAAGAAAATCAACTGCCACATTCGAAATGCAATTTACCATACAGGCTTCAATCAGGATAGTGGACAGAAAAGCATTCATGCAGAATTTTTAACACACCAATCACACTCTTGAAGATTGCCTACCGAGTATAAAATACACATAACATCTGTTCAAATGGCATCAGTAAAATTTGAAATCGGGAACCCCAGATGTGAAACTAAAATTTTAGACTAAAATTAAATACCAAAAAATAAAAATATTTAGGACCTTCACATTTAATGAGAGAATTTAAAGACAACAATACCCTCTAGTGTGTCAGAATTTGTTCAGTTCCTCCAATTTTGTTGATTGTAAACATGTTTGTTTTCTTATGTCACTCATATATACACAAGTGATTGGAAGATACTCTTTGGTATCTTAAATACCAAAGTCATGACACACAACTATGGATAGCTACACGTACATGCATCACAGAACAGAAAACAAATTCATTGTCCAGATCTACCGACTGGAGGTTCATGCAAGAAATTACAGGCGTGAGAGAGTGAGTGTTCATGCTAATCTAAATATGTACATGTATTTTTTCAATGTGATATTGTAAAATCTAAAGTAGGAAGGAAATGTCACTGAGCATGATGCATCATATAAAAAAGTTTATAGCTACACATTTGTATTAAAAGGTGAAAATAATAACATTAACATGTACAATCAATACCTTCTCAAATAGTTTTAAAAACTCTTTTAGTAGTTGTGTGCACTACCTCAAAAGCACAGTTCAGGACATGGCCATCAGTGCCAGATGTGGCTGCTACACCACAAAAGATGATTTCTGTTTGAACTCCCCCTGAAAGAGATACAGAGAGGACAACAGAGTGTCCATTATGCCTCAGTGGGAAAACAACACTTAAAACAACACAATTTCATATACAAACTACTTTCTTCATAGCGAGATTATGCTAGAAAAATCTCATGACAATATACCTGGACCTCAAAATGAATATTTCTGCGAGGTAAGTGAGTGACAAGTATGTTTATTTATCCTTTACATGACCAGATCTAAACAAAGTAAATGTGAAGAGTGAACCAAAGCTTAAACTATAAAAACTTACGTCCTCATCGTCATCATCATAGTTTGCTGCAGGTGGAGTGTACACCACAGTCTTAGGTTTGCTGTAAAAGAAAGCAATCACCCTGAATACACAGTCCACATAAATAAAACAGTTAAAGGAAGATTAAAAAAGAGGAATTTTACATTTTGCACCTCCACTATTGATTTTAAAAGTTGATACAGCAAAGAAATGTATGGTTCACATTACAGAACTTGTATACATACCTTTCCGACATTGCTAGGAGGGGGGATGAAAAAAGGTCCAGAATAGATTAGGATGGGTGGAATTAGACGTTTTAATGCTCAATTTGAAAAAGAAAAGTGCAAAGATTGTCTTTGAAAATTCTTACTTGTTATATATCCTTTGCGGTGAGCAAACCACAGTCCAAATATGAGCAGACAAACTGCAAGTATTGCAAAGATAACCCCAGCAACGATACCACCCACATTTAGATCATCTGAAAGAGAAACAGGAGAAATCAGAAAAACAATTATTTTTACCTCTGTATTTGTATGGACTGCCATTGTGAGGAGATGTACTGTATACATTAAATATATGAATTGTGAATTACTGTATGTTCTGTGTACGTACAGTATGTGTGTATGTAAGTGTGTCAAAAGTTACAGAACAGTTACAATTTGTAACCAATAAGACACTGCCTACTCTACAAAACAAGACACTGACATTACTTAGATATCAAGGTCTTTTAACTCTACTTTGAGATAGCTCAGAATGCACACTTTTGTAATGGCTTTATTTCCTTTAATTTCGCTTGACTCTGTGCAGTGAAATGATAAGATAAAAAGTCTTTATTGACCCATAGGGCTATTTTTTTTTACACGTTATTGAAGGGTGTAATGATACTGCTCTTAACTGTAACTGATAATACTTCGGTAAGATAACAATAGGTTTCTCCATTGACACTGAGACCATGTGACCATGAAGCTAAAATAATGTTGCTTCCCCCAGTGCAACTGTGAATTTCCCCCCTGACCTTTTCCTTTCTAGAGACGTTTTATCATTTGTATCAAGCCACTGACAACGTCAGTAAGTCCAGCATATACTGGACCCCTTTCATTGTTGCATGTGGTTTCAAATGATGAGTGAACACTCACATGCCATCATCACCACGGCTTTGCATCGCTGGGGAGGTCCAGCTTTGTTACTGGATTCACAGAAGTATTCGCCATTGTCAGCCTGGGACACTGAAGGGAAGTTCTGCCAAGGACAGAGAGAGAGAGAGATTATAACATTCACTTACACACACACACACACACACATACAAACATTTATCCAACCAAAACAACTAATGGCTTACCAATATGCCTGTATCAGTGCCAACTGTGTAGGTCAGATTCCTGTACATCGCAAACTTGGTTGGGTCTTCAGGAAGGGGCTCATTGTTTTTGAACCACTTGTAAGTGGCTGGCGGTGAGGCGTCTTTATCAAAGCATGACAGAGTGACCTGCCCACCGGTTGTTACAGACGAAGGGATATTGCAGACAGGAACCGATGGGGGAACTGGGGGGGAAATTGGAAAAAGCATAAAGCTGGATTTCACGAGTGTGATCAACCTCCTCCTTCAGTCGATTTGCTAAGAGATGCAGCAGTAACAGGACAGCGTATTGCTGTAAGCTTTCTAAGTTCATAATTGGAATATGCCACATTCCAATTATGTTAACAGTCAATGCTCATAAGAGACAGTAGGGATCATTAGCTTGTGTAAACCAACTACCAAAGGCAAGAGAGATGAGAGATAAGAGGCAATAATTGGTCCAAAGGAAAGAACCTTACCTAAGACAACCAGATTGATTGTGGCCTCAGAAGAATGGCCATTACCAGCCACTGCACAGACATATTCTCCAGAATCATCCCTGGTCACACTGTTAAATCTCAAGCCTCCGGGATATTGCGTCACTCTGTCAACATATGGCTCTGTTGGTGAAATACATACAAAAATTATTTGTTGCTGAAATTACTAGCTGGAAATATAAGGGGGATATCAACAGAGACAGACACGCATACCTGTTGGTGTGCCATCATAAAAGACAAACGAAGACCCTTGAGATTTTCTCAAGCTCCACTCTATTCTGGGATTTGGATTAAAGTCACTTGTATAAGTGCACTTCAAGTCAGCACCTGAAGGGAGGTAAATCAAGACATATTTAACCTACGTTCAATCTCCGCAGCATTTATTAAAGGACTGCAATGATTATATCCTTATTAAAAGAACCAATGTGTTTAATCTTATGATTAAAATGATCCAAAAATGATCTAGAAACAGAAGTAGTAGGAATTGATGTCAAAAAGGCCTAGGCACCATGTTGTCCAGGCCTATGACAATAACTGTTACTTGCAGTCCTAATTTATAGCTGTACAATGTGTGTGTACAATGAGCTGGTAAAGTGGAATCTCTTAAAGGACCACATCATGGCATTACCCTGGTTCTCTGCGACCTCGAGCTGTGGGGTGGAGGTGTGGGCTGTGAAACCCTGTGACACTGTTGGAGGGACAAAAGAACACAAGGTCTTCAATGGTCATGGTCAATGGTAAAAAACAAACGAACACACAAATATGACAGTATCTAGGCCAGGCCTCTTACCGACTGGCACACGCATCACAGACTAGCCTATGCAGCACATGCAGGTGCTAACCAGGGCTGTGCAAAATTCAGAATTGAATTGAATTCAATGAATAAATTTAAATTGACTCCACCCTACAGGATGTTGAATTGAATTAGTTGCAATTCAGAGACATTCATTTTTATCACATATCAGTGAGAATGTGATACTTTTAACCTACATTTTTTACAGACATTAACATTAATTAACATTCCCTTAATGTTGACTGATTTGCAAACCAACTCTGACCCTTAATTTGCTTATTTCACAACTCCAAACAAAATGTCTGGGTAGACAATGTTTGGACAACGTTAAGAAGACTCTTAGGATATAGCAAGGTATTCTGTGATTCTTCTATGAAGTGCCATTCTACCGTTTATTAATGTTAATTTGTGGTTTAAAGAGGCATATTTACTATAAGCATTCTGTACATAAAATCTGCAAGAAATTCATGTTTTAATAACATATAACACATACTATAACGCTTCATTGTTAAATACACCTTATTTTGCATCATGAATTTGGAATTTAAATTCTAGGCCTACTTCCTGCAATTCGCATTTGAATTGCAATTCTGCTTCCTGTTTGCAACCTCAATTCAAATTCAAATTCAAGAATTGAATTGGAATTGAGGGATCATTCTCAATTCAATTCTGAATTTTGTAGTCATGGTGCAAACCCCAGCTAGGCATCAAAACAACACCAGCTGTGCATCAAAACAACTCTTACAAACACCACTGTTCTCAGGACAGTGTAGCCTACACAACAAATACAGTAAGACTAACTTTACTGGATAATGCAGGGTCATGTTACAAAGTGTGAAAATGAACATATCCTCCCCTGTTTGTCACAGTTTACAATAGAGCTAGCACTTTGTTGACAAGCCTAATTAATTCTGGAAAATTGATGACCATTCCACAAGAACCAAAATAGGCTGGTAATAGCCCGCTTCAAAAAAGGACCAATTTGACATCATCATATTGAAGCTCAGGTGGAAACTGGCAGGACAATACAAGCAGGCAACACTTTAGAAAGACAACTGCTCAGATGACAGAACACATCCAAATTTAAGCAAGAAATTGCCAGAGAAGCTGTAGCCATAGGCCTTGTTTATTCCCTCATCAACGCAGAATGATGTTCATTAATTGATTTCCACACTTAGACCCTTAACCCTGGCTTTAGATAAAAGTCATTTACAGACTATAATCTTACTCTTTATAACTGCCAAAACATTTACTGAAACTAGGGCAATAAACAAGCAACCCCTGTACACATTGAGTCACATAGTTTCGGGGGAGGGGAAATGACGTTTACATGTTTCCAAGGTTAATTATTGACTAATGGTGGTGGGAAATGAAAAGAAAAAAACTTTACATTTTACACTACATTTTGATAGTAAAGGAATTGAGCAAAGTACCCATTGAAAGCTTACACCTTGTCTGACAGCTTTCTGTTTCTAGTCACTCTAGTCTGTCTAATCAGTAAGAAAAAAGACAAATAGCGGTCGTCCTGGCAAAGATGGCACCACTTGCATTCGTCGTCGCAACAGTCAACATGAAAGCCTGCCTTTGGAAACTGCCTTCGATGGTCCGTAGGCCAATTAAAACCCTAGATCCCCCTTCTGAGTGCCAGGCCATAGTTTAAATGCAAAATCTGAGGCTACATATCACCAAAACTGAGGCCTGAATGCAACAGGCAAGCTACAAGAGGACTATGAATAAGTAACAAGGAGTAAAATAATCTTACCTGCCCCTTGTAGCAATCCGAGCAATGCGAGGAAAACTAAAATAATCATCTCGGTCTGAAAATACTTTGTTAGACGATAATAGTGTCTTCTCTCCAAACTGTTTTTAACAAGCGGAGTGACGGACCGTTAAAAATCACACGACGAGAAGTTGATCGTCTGCCCACACAACAACCACACCTGAGCTCAGGTAGGCCTAACGTTACATTTGGTCTGAAACCCGATAATGGGTGGGCCAGTGACGCACCACTCCAGGAGATTTAAATGGCGCGGTGACCGAAGTGGAGTCGGAAATGCCATATATTCCCATTGCATGCAGAGCAATTTGAGGGGTATTGCAAGGAGACGGCAGCTGGCATACTGCTAAATGAAAGAAAATTTTAAATTAACTTTGAAGACCAAACAATTTATACCAACTGCGCAAATAGAAACTATTTAGGAGAGCTGGCTTCTGCACTTCTGCGTTTTTGATGGTAGCCTGTAATGCGTGACAATTTGTGAGTCCATCACAAAAATGTGTCAGACATTGGCCTTTACCCGCACAGCACATTTGGGATATGGACGTTAAGACAGTATCCTAAAAAGGTGTTTATGTGACAGGGGTTCATCTTGGCCGACTGCAGATAACTTAACTTACTATGGTTGTAAGATGACCTACTGCACAGCTGCAATTCATAACTAAAGCACAACGAAAACTAGTCCAGCTGCTTTCTCTTCCTGGTGTTAAAAGTGATTTCTTGAACGTCCTGAGTCTAATGTGGCATAATAATTGTACATTTCAATGCATTTTGCAGTGTTTTAATACAAATGTAAAACTTATCCATTTTCCTAAAAGGCTACAGAATTAAAGACAAAATAGTATATTATGTACATGGATGTAGACTAAAACAACACATTACAGGCTACAGATTTGGCACATCAGGATGTGACTCCATGTGGCCATCAAGCTACTCTACAGTCTAACATGATAAGCATCTTATTGACAGCTGAGACAGACATGTAACATTTTCTGGTGTAAATACTTGTCAATAGTTAGAAACATTAAGCTTATTAATGTCACATAAAAAGGCAACCGAGTGTACAAAATATTCATAATTGATGCATCTGTTACTAAACACAGATAAAAGTGTAGATGTGGCATTGGTTTTCTATAGCCAGTGTTAAACTAGTTTTTTAATTTTCCATGAACCAGATTTGAATTTTTCCATGAACCAGATTTGCACACAAAAAAATGTTGGGGTCTTTATAACTCGCGATCTTCCCAAGTCCTAAATCATATATTTAAACATTACAGATCAAAATTTGGACGTAAATCTAGTGCATTCCAGACCAGAAATGAATCTTCTTCTAAGTAAAACATATTTTACACTTGGTATTAAAAATCGACATTGTCAAAACAAATATATAAGCAGAGCATTATTGGATTGTCAAGTCACCATCTTAAGCATATCCGGTGTCAGAGGCGAGATGTTTTCTTTTTTGTTTCTCTTGAACAACTTTCTGTCTAAACAAAAGGTGTTGGCAACTTGTATATCAGTATCTGTCTAACTGAACGTATATTTCACTCTGACTGGTAATTACTGTTCTACAACAAAACATTTGCCAAGACCAAAAGCAAAGTTTCACACAAATGGCCATAATCCTTTTTATCGACATTTTCACTTCCTCCTGTACGGCTACTCAATCTGCAAAGTGTGTCCATGCGTCATGGGATGGTTGTGGCCATGAAGATCTGTTCTTGCTCATCGAAATTTGAATACCGGGTACAAGTCTCAGTTGGATTAAAAGCAGAAAAAGGGGACAGAAGATCCTGCATCACTCTTTCTTTCTCTCTCTCTCTCATCACATCACTGGGGCTCCACACTGGCTGCCACGATGCCATGCTGTCTCAGCTGCGTTCGGAGGATTTGATTCTTTGCTTTCCACTCCTCCACCTTCCATGCAGCACCAAAAGAGAGAAGACAAAGAGAAATGTGCATCAAGGCTTTGGTTTCCCCACATACAGTAATTCGGTCTCATTAGATTCATTATATGCAGGGATGACTAATGATTAGAGATATGCATGTCATTTCCCAAACACAAGTTGCACAGTGTATAAACTGCTGGTCAGTCTCTTATGCAAAGAAAAATAAATCCTGTGGTGACCAGACTTATGTCTTAAGTGCAGTTTATTAAACATTACTTCGAACAATTCGGTCAGATCATGAGAAATAAATGGCCTCGTCCTCCCCCATGTAAGCCCTGAGAGAGACATTTTACAAAAATCACCCTCTGTTCCATCTGGACTGAGGTATGATGCACATTGAGCTTTGAGCTTTCCGTACCTCTTGTCTGAGCAGCTGGTTGTCCATCCTCAGTCGTTCCAGAGAGTCCATCTCCTCTCCTAACCTGGCATTGCTCTGACGGAGCTCCTGGATATAGTCACACGCTTTGGATAGAATTCCCCCCTTGCTCTGTGTGTAGAACAGATTAGGGTCAGGGCCACAGTCCAAGACACCAATACCCATGAATTATGCTAGCAGAGTTTTTGAACCATGGACCTAATCTCAAAGTCCACCCTTACAGATTTGCAATCTTAAATGCACGTTCACATTAACTTTAGGATTTAGGGGCATCACGCTGCCTTTCTAAGCCCTTTCGTAAATCTGCAACACATGCAGATATTACTAAAGGGAATTACCCACAACTCAAAGCGTTGTGACGTGAAACAGAAGCAGGGAAACATCACAAAAGCATCTGTAATCAACAGGCAAAAAAAAGGAAATGGAAGCATGTTTGCAAGGTGACTTTAGTGTTGTTAACCGAACTATATGTGACGGGATGTGTCCCAATCATGCAATTAGCAACGTGAACACTGACAGCCTCACATTCACTTAACAACGTGAGTCAGTCAAGTCTGTGATGGCTCAGGGCTTAGGTCTCAGGCAGGACATTCAGCCAGGCTCTTTCATGTGGTTTCATCCAAGTTGGAAAAAGAAGCTATTTGTTGAACCGACTGTTAGCAGTTCTTATAAAATAACAACCTATTACCAGTTGCAGAGATTGAAGACATTTGATTTTGCACAGTCACATTAGCCTACACATACACAGTACATACCTGGCCATTCTTGGTGGAGTCCACGGAGCAGTCAGGGATGGTTTTGGACAGCTGGACAATCCAGTTGTTGATTTTATCTCTGCGCCTGCGCTCCACTGATGAGCGGAATGGTCACACGTTACAACTGAAGGCCGCTCACCATTGGCAAAAATTTAATCAACAAAAGACATCCAAGAACACGCAGACTCACCTTCGTTATGCTGGGCTCGTCTCTTGTCATCTCTTGAAGTGCGTGGAGCCTCGGCCTTGCTGTAGTTGAGGAAGAAATAAGAAATAGTTGTACTGAGGAAGAAGAGAATTGTGTGAATGGTACTCATGAGATGTGGTGGGGAGGTGGTTACTTCCTCTTCATGGTTTGTTTGTTTTTTGTTGTTTTGTTCCAATTAACTTTGTCATGTATTGCATGCATTTCTTTATCTACTACTAAAAATGGAAATTAATATAAAAAAAGGTTTGCTGACTGCAGTCACTCATTGACTGAAAGGGGAAGTAACTAAATACAAATACTGTAAGTACTGGACTTGTACAGGCACCTGTACTTTACTTGAAGGCTAGAGTCTGCTTCCTTCACCAAAAACTACCATCAATATAGTCCTTTAAACAGGCTCAAGCATACCAGTACTTTTTAGATTTATACTTTTTTTTAATACATTTATTCCAATTTCAGAGCCTGAACTTTTCACTTTTACTTGAGGAAGGAAGTCAAGTCAGTACTTGCAGTTTCACCAGAGTCTTATTTTGCACATTTATACTTCTACTTGAGTATGGAAAGTGTGTAGTTTAACTTTTTCTGCTCATTGGCAATCTACTGTACATATCTGCTAGCCATCCCAGTGGCATTTGAGCCTTGTGAAAGACTACTATATAACAACACGGAACTTCACACTAAAAAAAGGGAACACACCTTTGAGTAGTGGTGCTCAAAACATCTTGAGGTGACATCATTACATACAGCTGACCTAATGGAAAGAGGATGTAATGTTATTAAATAAATAAATAAATAAATAAATAAATAAATAAATAAATAAATAACCAACAAACAACCGCCTGCTACACTGGCAACAGGAAACACCTGGAGCTCACCTGTGGGTGTATTCTGAGCTAGTAACGAATCAGGGGCTTGGACGTTGGTAACCATGGTAGCTGTCGGGGTGTTCGCGATGGTGGCTGGGTAGTAGTAATGCGTTTCAGATGCCTCGCCATCCAGACCTTCGGCTTGTGCTAATACAGCCTGAAGGAAAAGGAAACACAATACCAGATACATCATCACACATATTGCCAGAGATAAAAAAAAAAAAAAAAAAGGCAGTGATGGGAGGCCAATAACTGCCATAGAGTTTATGCATCATCATGAGCCTGCCCTTTCTCTAGAGTTGCAATCTATACAAGTATTCATTCCATTCTTAGATATATTCAAGGAGGACATTTTTGCTACATGTTGAACAAATACCGTATTTTTCAGGCTATAAGGCGCACTGCATTATAAGGTGCAATATCAATTAACATGTCAATAACTGTCAAAAAGGCACATCGGCTTATAAGGCGCAATAAGCAAAACAAAACGTGTGTCAGATAAATTGAACTTTATTCAACTAATTCACTAGCCTGGCAAGCCAAACTATACACATGAATTGTATAGTCTGGAATCGACCGTTCACACCGCTGAAGCCTGTGGGTGGGATCAACGGTTATCGTTTGTCTCTACACGTAACAGGCCAGCGCTACTGACCAATCAGAGCTATCAGGCAGCCCTCTCATCCAACAGACAGCCCTTTCGTCATCGTGCTAATCCCGCCCCCAATGACTCGCTACACAGATAGAGCGTTCTGAATGGTCCAACGCAGGTCGCGACGGGCCAGGATTTGCCTTTACCGTGCAAGACTAGACCAAAAGCTAGGCGTGAATATTTCTGTCGCTACAGGTCTAGATGCTAGGCTACTAATTCACAATAACTCTCAACATTGTTCATGTTGAATTCTGAATTGCAGCTATTCCTATGATCTAATGCGTCACTGATAGCCTTGTCTGAAATCTGCCTCGTAATGTCTCTACCGCAGCTATTTCTAAAACATCATGTTCATTTTAATGATTAAATTAAGAGATTCAAACTGTTTTCAGTGCAAACAAATTTCTGAGCTGCCGAACGTGTCTGTTCTTCCGTGGAGCAGCAGCAGTTGAGTTGTCTGTTGTCTTTCCGCTGTCACCCGAATCCGCCTATTATTAGGGCGGTCTTATGTTGCCACCTTGCGGTTGCAGTTGTACTGGCATGTGAAACGTTCAAACTCAACTGGTAAACTACCCACCACGAGGCTCCATAATGCTCCGCTAATCCATATTTTTTAGCTCCGTGTACCATTTAAAATCGGTTCGAGGTTAGAACACAGCCATTGGATTATAAGGCGCACTGTTGATTTTTGGGGAAATTAAATGATTTTATATGCCTTATAGCCCAAAAAACACAGTATATGAAAAATAGAGCAACAGGTTGTCACCTACCGTCCTACCACAATCAAGATTACAGATTTAATCAGAAATTAGGTTTGTTTAGTGGTCATGATACATCAGTCATCATTGAAATATTGGAGAGTATTCATTGGTGGTCAAAAACCATTGAAAGATATACATGATCTGCTAATCTACGGACAACAACAACAAAAAAAACCCACATAATTACTAGCTTGACTGGAACACGTGTATGCATTTGCACTAACCAACCTGTGTCACAGCAGGGGTCACAGTTTGTGTGGCAGTGGGAAAGCCCGTAACCACACTGACTGCCCCTGCTCCATCTGCCTGCGCATCCACTTGCCCATCAGCTACATGGATCACCCGATACGTCACCTGCAACATCAAACAAAGGGCCAACCTCAACTGTGTGTGGTTTTACTGTCAAAAGATGCTCTGTGGGTATAACAAAGTGCACTATTACTTAGCCTGGTTGACACGACAATACCAATGCTAACTTAGCATTGGGTCTGGCCAAGCATAATACAAAACCTGGTTCTCAAAAAAAGTGCGTGGTTCAAATTTGAAGCACCTGCCCCCCTCAAATGTCTCAGTCTGCTGGTGGAGTTCCCGTGTTTGCCGGGAATCCAAAACCTGTGAATACTATGCGTGGCCGATAACGTCACGGAATGGGTGAGCCCAGGCTAACTATTACTACTATTACAAGAAATAGTCCCATCCATATCTGTCCAGCCCTAAATCTGACATAGTCAAATGTGCTAACATGTATGTACACATTGGTACTTTTTGACTCTCACAGTTGCTTTCACACATCCAAACTATCCATCATAGAGGAAGTACCAAGAAATGAAGACTGTACTGATTCATCATTCGTTAACCTCAGCACACTGTCAGGTTTGTGCCATCTCCCTCCCGATCCCTTCGGATGGCAGAGGAGAGTAGTGTTTGTCTTACCTGCCCTCCTGCTCCCTCCGTTTTGAAAAGGTACTTGATGGGCTGATCTGTGGAAAAGGTGGCCGCTGACTGGATGGTGGTGATGGCAGTTGGATCATCTGCAGTGGCAACAGCACCTTTAAGACAGAACCGACATTAAAAGGGATGGAAAGAAATACATGGTTCCTGGTACAAAATGGTAGCCTAGGCGAAAGCCGACTATTGACTCCGTCATATAGTCTTGCTAAAGCCAAGAGGATTTCGTCTCCGAGGAGGGTGGGACCTTGCTCTGCAATTTTAAATTCATTGGCGTTCCCCAT
>JASCQY010000388.1:16234521-16250772 GCA_030264315.1 Sardinella tawilis
TATACTGTATATATATATATATATATATATATATATATATATACACACACACACACATACTGTAGGCCTATATATAGCCTATATATACTGTATATATATATATATATATATAGAGAGAGAGAGAGAGAGAGAGAGAGAGAGAGAGAGAGAGAGAAGTTTAAAAAGGAACTTGGTTATCTTACCCAACAGACAGAGTGTGGCAATGAGGTACATCTCCAGAACTTCAAAGCTGGAGAAAAGATATGAAGAAATGATTTAACATCTTTATGGATTTGCATAGGCAGGGCATTTGCCAGTAGATGTACCCAGTATTCAATAAAGTTTTTTTTTTATTATTTTACACATGGGAGTGCCTAAATTTTATTATTATTATATTCATCGACACAGTCTTGACATTACACAAAATGGTTTAAAGGGGAGAAAAAATCATGAAAGTGTTTGTGTGTGCTTCAACCTCAACATCATTGTCATTGTGTTTATAATTGGGTTTGGTCAAAATGATTCTTTCTTACACAAATCAAAATGTTGGAATACTGAGATTCAATAGCTTTAATTTCAAAATGTTGAGGAACCTGCTCTTTTCCCTACCTCTATTTTAAAGGTATCTTCATTCATGCACCACTCCCTACAGACAGATTCCAAAGAGATAGTAAACCTCAAGAGGGTGGGGTCCTATTTGAAATCAGCTGTACAGCATTTAACACCAGGCCTATTTTATTTCCAAAGTTTTCATCAATCATTTGCACTGTCTTCTAACACTGCCCTTAATGCTTAACTTTGGTTCAAAATGTAACCTACCATGTTAAAAATAAGCATAACTTACAATTTTATAGTTTTTTTTTTTATCTCTCCAGTGCAAGACTGTACAAGTCTACAGACCTGATAAATCACGGCCATTTGCATTCCTACTGGTAAAAGTTTTATTTTGTTTTTGCCTTTCCTGTTTTCAGCATCATAATATATCATATCATCATCACATAGCCTACTATCAAACAAGGTTTCAATTCTATGCTACATTGATTTAGGAACCAAAACCTGAAGTTCTCCCATGACAGAAGGTCAAGTGCACTGGCACTATTTTTCTTTTTTCTATACAAGGCTAGCGCATGCAGTCAAAATTCTTACCTTTGATACCTCCGATTTTTGACAAAGTCGAGCTCGAAAGCCGTCGAGATTAGTTTGCAGCTAGGTCCAGATCAGAATGATTAATGTTTGTGTTCCGCTATCTGAGAGGCTTCATCGGGGAGAGAGAGAGAGAGAGAGAGAGAGAGAGAGAGAGAGAGAGAGAGAGACGCCCTCTGGATAAGCTGTGTCATCACTATAATTTCCATTTGCCCCCACCTCTCGTATCAAATGCACCCTGTCCTAAACAACGCTGTCATGCTAGTTTCTATCCGTTTACCTGATATTAAAGCCTGTCATCAATGGTTACTTAGAATCTCCAAGCACCATGGTCATTTATGTTTTTGCTGCGACCATCCTATTAGAAGTCAAAATGTCACTTAAGACAGTTTTTTGACAGAGTTTGCGTCTTTGATGGCCTCATCCTGTCCCGTTTTGCCCTTTTTCAAAAGCAGTCTAGCTTTTATCAGTCCTATAGTGATTTAAACTAATCTTCGTTGGCACTTGCTTCACTAATTTCAGGAAGGAAACAAAAATGTTGGCAGACAACCTCTTCCCCAGAACTTTAGAATCTGTGCAAGCCTGCATGGTACAAACAAGTCAAAACATGTTCAAATGACAGGGGAGACATCAGGGTGCAGCAGAAAGTGACACAAACACTTCCAGTCATAATATCTTTATTTCTCTTTTGCCATTTTTCTACATTGATCCTTGCATTTAGTGCAGTAAGAGAGAGCGAGAGAGAGAGAGAGAGAGAGAGAGAGAGAGAGAGAGAGATGCAACTTCATGTGCGGCAAATGCAAATCATAGACTTCAGTGTAATGACTGTTGATGTGTTGCCAAGAAAGAAATATTGTGCAATATAATAAAAGGCACAGTGGATGCCATGCAATATTTATGCTAGTGCAAGTGCTTGGTAAGCAAATCAGTATGTTGCAAAATGTTTTGGCATTTGAGAGAAGCAATGTTATCTATTCATAAATCAACAAGGCATCGAACACAATTAGGAATGCAGCTGAAGCAGACGTGGTGGCAATATGGTAGAACACAAAGGGTATGTTTCGTGGCAGATAAGAGCATGAGAATCCTTGAGAATTTCTGCATTAAGCCTCAGTATGTACATGGAAATACTTTTGTATGTGTGAATTTCTAAAGATTTAGCAGAGAACATTGAGTAACATTTACACTAAGCTGAAACACATCTCATTTCTCACTCTCTGCTTACACTGCCCTTGACCAAGTTCAGTGACCCTGATATTTAATTCCAACATTGCATTTTGTGTGTTCACATAACAGTATGGAGAAATACAATCTATTGGGTGATGTCCTTCAACCTGGCTTGTCCTTATGTTGTCGTGCTCCAAGGCAAAACAGCTAATATCAGATCAAACACTACTATAGGACCTTTTAGTTGGCTTGTTCTTAGAGTTGCACTACAAAGTGTGCCAAGCAAAACATGTGCGAATGGGGCGTGGAAGTAATGAGAACAGCCATCCAAATCTATTAGCAGGAGGACGTTAAATAATTCCTACAATTTCCTTGCATCAAAAAACATTGTCAAAATACCAAGTATCTTTCAAGGCTATGTAGGCCAGCCTGTAAAGGATATTATTTGACTGTTAGGAATACAAAAAATGCATACAGAAATGATGCTAATGATAATTAATTTACCAAATGTTTTGGTATCATTGTATGTGCTGCAACTATGAAAACAATTACAGTAAATGATTGTAAAAAACAGTTGCAGTAAAGAACCCTGAAAAAAGTACAAAAGTTTGAATGTTAAGTGAGATGTACAGAAGAGAAATAGATGATGCATAAGACTAAGGTCAAAAGAAAGAAAGGAGTGAAATGACTAATACATTGTGATAAAAGCTACATGCCTAATTGCAAGTTAAAGGAGAAGTTTGTGTGAATCAATCCAAAGCCCTGTTGTTCAAGGTCACTGAATGCTGTCTGTAGGAAAAAGAACGAAAAAAATTGATGCAACATGGGCCGAACAGTGAACCGGCAACTAACACTAATAAGTAAATGGGGCATGGTAACTTACTTTCTGTTTCATTTTGCTATGCCCCATTCAGTTAACATTAAGTATTGGTTTGTTAGTCGGTCTAGGTTGCATCACATTTTCTGGTTCTTCTTGCTATAGACAGCATTTAGTGGCCTCTACCAACAGGGCTATGGATTGATTCACACCAAACTTCTCCTTTAAGGTACGGTATGCTAATACATATTAATGCTGATTTCAAAATCAGAGTTTGTTGTATGGGCGGATACCAAACTACTGATTGACAAGATACCACGGGTTTATGTAGGCATTGGTCAAATGGTGTATAAATGGGATCTGTGTGTATGGCTTGTAACATTATTTGACACCTATGATTTCATGATACTGAATGTTCATTTCTACTATGATAATATTTTCTGATTAGTTTATGAGTGGTAGATTCATTTAACAATATTAAATACAGCTGAATGAGAACTGAATGTCACAGGTAAGTGCTGAGTAGTGTTACTATATAATCAGGGTCCAGTACACTAAATAGCAAAAAAAAAAAAGAAAAAGAAATGGTGCGAACAGGTAAGCGCTCTTGAGAGCTCAGGGGAGTGTGTGAGGGCACATACATCATTAGACCATCTGTATACTTCAGTCAAAAAATAGCACCATGCCTATCTCTGAAAACACAACCTGACCTAATGAGTGACACTATAACCGGTCAAGCAAGCAGTCATATGTAAATCAAATTAGAGTGATGACATAATCTATATTGCTTTGAAAACAGGGAGAGTCATAGTCTGGTTCTCACATAGACTGATGTACTATGCATCTCCGTCTGGCCTATTTCCTGTCATCTCCAACTTCCATGAGACAGGATTAACAGACAGATCAATATGCCTCTGTGAGCATTTTATATGCCTACAACCAATCAGACCTAGCCTGGGAATACCCATGCTGCCTTGCGCACTCGTTCCGAATTGCTAGGCAGCCTGGAGACCATGGCCAAAATTTTCGCATGGATTTGGGAACCAATCACGGAGGTAGGATCGATAGCAAGACAATGCGCAAACTATTGGAGAAACTGAACTTCACATCCGGTACGGGAAAATGAATAGGTGGTCCCCAGACTAAATCTCACTTGTGATTTAGTCTGGCATTAGCCAGGCTAAATCAGACCAATGATTGCAGAGAAAAGAGAGTAGGATGCATCATTATTTGAAGCGAACCACGTGTTAGCCTGTCTTCATCATGTTGAGGGAAAAGTCAGTTTTTGATTGGTTCCCTATCTCAGGCGAACAGGGAAAAGTGGAGATAGGCCTACAGGCCACACTGAGATGCACAGAACTTGATAATCAGGGTAGGAGAGTCCCAAAGTACAGTATTACACAATAGTGCAAGGCTTAGTCATATGTCTATACTAAGGAGAGTGCTGTTTTCAACAAATCGAAAAAGTAATATGGCAAAATGATCTTAAAAACAGGTGTGCTGCACTTGGACCCACGTATTAGTTCATCATGCAGAAAGGAACCCCATTGAAACAGGTAGTGATATCATAATCCCAAGAAGCCATGGTCCAGTGTGGAATATTATGCTGATTGCAGAGCAGACAAGAACATTTCCTGTAAAAGAAAGAGGACAGAGTATAGGCTTAACAACAACGGTCTTATTTAACACAGATCTTTGGCTGTGAGACAATATAGGATACGGGGCAGATAGGCTTATAGCGATTAAACAGCATCTGGCCTGTGGTCTTTTAGTAGACTTCTACTCTTTTGAACAAAGCACTGCAATTAAAGGTATTTAAATAAAAGCAAAATACTAATTGATATGAAACTTACTGTGGAAACTTACATGAAAACTTACTGTGCATCCACACCAAGA
The DNA here is from genome assembly GCA_030264315.1 of Sardinella tawilis. Taxonomy (NCBI): domain Eukaryota; kingdom Metazoa; phylum Chordata; class Actinopteri; order Clupeiformes; family Clupeidae; genus Sardinella; species Sardinella tawilis. The sequence continues at coordinate 16,239,524 of JASCQY010000388.1, forward strand.
GCTACCAAAGCTGTAAAATAGCTTTTGTTGCTCATAAAGCATAAAAAATCTAAAAAAATCAATCATGTCGCTCTAATCGCCTGTGAGGTGCCCAGTGCCATAGCATCATTTACAGCCAAAACACATCATACCTAATTTGCCGAGCAATTTTTTACATTTTTTGGTTGTTCTAGTCACCCCAAACTTTGCTGCTCATCGTTTTTGTCACCTGCTTTGTTGCTCTTGTCAACGGAATGCGAATTACTTCAGGTGATTTTACAGCTTTAGCAGCTTTTTCTGTGAGCACAGTTCCTCTATGTTTTGGGAAACTGCTATAGCTATATAATTGCTATAGTAATTTAACACTTTCCTCTGACATTTCTTTATTGAGACAATACTGTTTTTTGTTAGAACGACCAGACTTCTAACTAAACGGACCAACCTTCTCTTTAGAAGAACCAGACTTACACAACAAGATACTGCCTTTTTTCCAGGCTGTAAAGGGTCAAAACCTTCATACTGAGAGGCTCCCTGGGACACTCCTCTTGTAAAATCCGATGTATATTCAACGTTGTGTGTTATAAAACACATCATTATACTGTACATCATTTGTTAGCAAAGTCTTTGTTTCAAAAGGCCTACACTTACTCTGGTGAAATGCCATGCTGTTCTCCTTCCAACTACTCCCCTGGTACACCCTGCAAGTGTAAGTGTAAGACCTTTCATCTGCCATGGGTGCCCAGGTGAGACGGCAAATGGTTGGTGACACCAGTGAGACATTGGCACGCCGCCTGACCTCAAGGGTGGGAATGAGGTATGATGGAGTATTGGGAAATGTTGTTCCAATGATCTTTCCATCCTGCTTGAACTCACAGTAAGGCCCTGGAATTTGTTCGGTGGCAGGAAATTCACAGTCCACCCTAAGGTTCTTCTCTGTATAGGTGAGACAGGAGTATATCTGTGGTCCCCTTGGTGTGAACCAAAACCCTGTTACTGAGGTGGATAAGACTGAGACACACAAAAAAGGAACCATTACTTACAACCATCATCATTAATAAAAAACATGACAGCGTGCAAAGGCTGTGCAAATGAATAGATTTAATGTTAAAATTGGGGGCAGGAGCATGATTTTTATCATTATAAATAGCAACCAACCGAGAACCAAAGAACTAGTTATATTCTTACTTAAAACGAGACTGGCAATGCTAGTTACACGTGCATCCATAGCGTCGTCTTTGGTGGGATTTGTCCTCCTGTGAGAGTTGTTCACTGTGGCAGACTGGTGGACAAAATATGGGATACTTTGAATGAAAAATACAGTTTGCATTTATGTAAGCACCGATCTGTCACATTTGGACGGCGTGAACAATCAGCAACTATTAGCATTTTAACTAAGCCGAAATTGCAACATGCTTCGGTAAAATAATTTATTGGCTACTGCTGCTGACTGCATGGAAAACTAACGGTATCGCTAAATAAAAGGACCATTGCTTTGGCAATACGTTTAGGCCTGAGCTGCGAGGACGAAAGGACGTCCAAATAAAAGGCACCTCCTAAACCGGTCATCTGCCAATTTTAGCATCCTATGTCTTTTTCAATGATAACATGGCAACATTTCATAAGCAAAAAAAAAAAAAAGAGCTAACTGCGGACAATATAGCTTACCCCGATACGACAAGTGAAGGGCAATAGAATAACAGTAAAGGCCCGCATTAACGGAATGAAATGAAATACTTTAAGCAGTATTACAAAACATAAAATTGTACGATATATATTATATGTTTATGATGTTTAAAACAATGTATGGCACCTTACCGTAATCGGAAGACGCACAGCCGTGCCCTGCCACGGTCCTGAGGAATGCACCGGTACCTAAAAATCCTGCCACTTTAAGTGCGTATTGATACTACTGAAGCCACCGTGCACAGACATGTTGTCACTTGAAATATATTAGGATATATCAATTATAAATATTAAGGGTATGATAGAACCAAACTATGCATTCAGAACATAAAAGGCTAATAGTTAATAGTTAACATAGAGCTTGGACAGCCTGCATATTTTGGAGCATATTTTGAGTCGGTAAATCGATTATTTGAAAAGCTGATCATTCTCAGCTGGTCATTTTCGACAATGTATTGTAAAAGAATAGTCAAGGTCTTTATTGTTATAATATATTTTTTTCTTTGTTTCTGAAGACCATTTAATGTGATAACATGCAACTGAAAAAATAACCATGACAGGAAAAAACTCCTAAGAACACAAGCCTAGTCTATATAATGCATAAATCTAGTGGAAAATTTGGAAATCTGGCTTTGTCGGTAGCCTACACTACAGGGGCTGTTTTTTAAAAGAGCTACAGTACAATGTTGCATACTGTTGCGCTTGTAAATAGAACGCCAAAGAATGTATCGAACCAGACATAACATTCTGTCTCTATGGTAACGTTGTCCTACCCGAAAACGGAATCAGAGACATTCCATTGTTTGTTTTGTATGGTCAGAGAAATATTTTTGCATAGTGACTGCAAAATCTTGTTAGCCTAACTGTGAGTCATTATCAGTCCTCACCACTTGAGGGCAATACTTGACAACAATCGGGTGTCGCTGTAATGTAAAGGTTTAATTTAAGTTCCCTGTTTACTATGTTGAATCAATGTATTTAGGAATGTGTAACATTACAGAATACGTATTATTTTCATTGTAATATTTCATTGTAATAACCTATCAGTGACAACGATGAAAAGTAGAAGACTACACTGCTTCACAAAAAGCTCGAGTGTATTATTTCGTCATCTGGCCATGAACAAACTCATAGCAAAATATTTTTTTGCATGCAGTGGCAACTACGTGAAGGTATAATCGTTTTTTAACAATAACTGAGATAGCAAAATGGGACGACCTTTGCAACCAGCAAATGTTTTGAATTGAATTCACTATGGTACGTCATTTCCTGCACGAGGAAGCCCTTAAATGTGTCAACAGATCGCAAAAGAAACAAATACATACAGTAACAGTTAGTGTTACGTTCGGTGGTCGGAGTCAACGGTAAGAGCTGTGTTGGTGGATTCCTGAAAATAATGCACCGTGAGTGTCAAAAGATTTTCTTGGAAAATATTGCGTCACATCAGACAGTGGAAATAAATGTGGCTGTTTTGTTTTTGTGAAAGCTGATTCTGTTGACATTCACACTCTCCTATCGTTTGCCCCAGCAGCAGCAGCAGCTAGGACTTATGTTAGCTGGCGATAGCTAGCTCGCTAGCTTTCCAAGTTATTAGTCAGCTTAGTCAAATACAGGATTCTAAATATAGCTAGCTAGTCGGAGATTATACTGTATTCTAAATTACATATGGATTGGACTGGCAAACGTAGTAGTAGTGGGGCGATTCATAATGCAGTAGTTAGCCTGCTGTCATATATTTGTCCGCATTTGGTAGTTGGCTGTTAATCTCTATAATGTTGTGGTGGCGGGCGAGCTACCTCTGTTGATTAGTTGAAACGAGCCAGTCGCACATATCTATTTTTAGCCACCACCATTGATATTTGAACTATGTTAGCTACATTGGCAATGTTCAGGAATGCAGGGGCATTAAACAACACTACTTCACCACGTAGGTTATAACGTTAACATTCTTTTGTTTGGAACCATCAATATTAAAAGGTTGTAGCAGCTATATATGAATCGCTCACACACACTACTGTATGTTGAACACTGTCTCCTGGACAATGTCATTGTTTCAATGCTCCATTATTACGATATTTCGCACAAATTCTAAATCATTGTTTTGTAACACAAGTAGGTTTTCTAGAACCTCAAGGCCATTGTGAGATACCTGTGACTACAACGGTGTTTTTTTCTGAGATTCACTGTTGAGTTATGCGACATTATCCAATGCACTAAAGCACATTTGAGGAAACTAGGCAGGCATTCTACTAAACAAAACAGGACACGCTAGAGTTTAACCACCCGCACGTTGCCATGGTTACCAATCTATCTAGGTAACGTCCGAGGTCTGCGGTAGGTGCAAAACAGTGTAGTTGTCATGGCAACCAGTTTTAAATTCTCAAACTTACTTTCTCAAACAAAAGCCAGCCAATTACCCAGCTGTTCGAGAATCAAACGGGACAAATGTAAATATGTTTGGGTGGGGTGGAGGGACAACAGAGCACATAGTAGGCTATGTTACAAAACACATTTCAAGGAACAGGTGCAATCGTAAACAGTAAAAGGAGGGTGCAACAGACGTTTGTTCTTGGTTGTTTCATTATACATTGTGTCATGGTGTGTGTAGTTTTCGTGTAAAAGATTTTGCTCTTGTTAACTCAAAAGTAATGTGACCGCTGCGCTGCCTCTCACAACACTTTGTTGGACGAGGAAGAGATTCATGCTTATTCAATACACAGATTACACTATGTGGTGTCGGTAGATATGGAATTTATATGAATGTACTTGCATGTGTATGACTGTCTTTCTTTCTATCTGTCAATCCACCCATCAAACGCAAGGGTGCAGTCCTGTCTTAATATAAGCAACATCCTCAGTTATCTAGGATAAAGGTTATTCTGATATCTTATGGGTGTAGGCTACAATTTCTCGTGTTGGCTCATAGTACAGAAAATACCACTAGTACTGTAGTTAAAATGTAATGATGAAATCTGCTCTAACACATTCTGTTACAGCAAATGTGTTTAAGAAGGAGGCTACTGTGTCTGTTTGTGATGTCACAATCCAGTGTTAGAACCAAAGATTCTAGAGCGGAGCTCCGCTCTAGAATCTTTGGTTAGAACGGTCTGTGTGAGGGGTCATTGCTGTTTCTGACATCATCTTTCTCTTTGCCCTATTCTTCCCCAACTCTTGTTCAGGCATTTAATGAATGGGGCGGTTGGTGAGTCCCTTTCCCGCCACAACAGACTCACCAGGCTTCATTGTCAAAACTGGGATCCTGATTGATTGACTTCCTGGTCTAAACAGAGGTTGGTTAGTAGAGGATTCTCTAGAGATGCCTGAGCTTCTTGGCCTTGTGTTTGCATTTACATTTACATTTACATTTATGCATTTGGCTGACACTTTTATCCAAAGCGACTTACAAACGAGGATAAAACATTCAAACGACGGCACAATGTGAGAGAAACTAAGCTAAGAAGTTCTAAAAGTGCATGCTGTTGGTATGAAGTCATCAGTAGATAAAGTGCAAGAGTGTAGTAGAAATGCACATTTAGACTTGGAGAAATTCTCGAAAGAGCTGGGTTTTAGAGTTTCTATTGCAGCATGCTTTGAATTTGATGTGAGCAGCTAGGGGTAGGCAATGGAGTTCCATGAACAGCGTGTTTACATGTGTTCATGTCCAGGCTGCTGTACTTCCAACGTACAAACTACAAAGTTATTCCCAATAAGAAAATCCAGGTCAATGGGCCGTGTGTTCATGACTGTAACATGAGATAACAATTTGCTCAGAGAGATGCTATTTATGGTACCTATTGTTATTCTCTACCTCCCAAATTTCCCCAGAGTTGGTATTTCTTTGTAAAACCTCCTGGGAAAGAGGGAAAATAAACTCTTGTTAAGACTAGATCTATCTAAAGACTTCTTGAACTAATATTGCTTGGCTTTTTACTGAATGTAGACTATAATTCCCTCATTCAGTGATTTTGCTTTTTTCACTAATGCAAGGGCATTATCAATCCATCTCGTGAGTGCACAAATGTGTCTGTTGGTAATATGATATGAAAATGGCAAGCTCACTCAGATGATAGGAGTGTCAAAGTGCACCACAGCCTAGACATTTGAGGCCCACAGTCAGAATAGAACAGATGGACCGCTATTTCAAATTTTCATTACAAGAAAATATTAGAAGTATAAAGCAAGTGTGAATGGTTGGGAGGTGTAACCTACATGTAATACAACAGGAGTCAGGGAAAAACAGTGACATGAATGTGAATACGCTTTGTCCACACCCTTCATCTTTATCCAAGCACAGATTTGCTGCATCTAAATAATTTGTGTCCAAGCCCTCACGACAGCCTTTAAAACATGCACACAGTTCTTTGTCATTTGCATTAAAGGGTGGGCCCTAACTTATGGCCTGTGATGTATATGCAGGTAGAGCTCTCTGTAAACATGACTTGGTTTAAAACCAGAGTAGTCCAATATCTCAAACCTTTTAAACTATTGGAATTCATTCTACAGTATAAATGCTAAATAGCACAGCCAAAGTCATTGCCATAGTCATTAATATGACACTAAGTCAGACACAACCAGATACAACATGGAAGGAGCTTGAAAGGAATGGTGGGCTGCAAAGTGGCTGGCAGCGGAAACTGCGTAAGTAGATAGGGTGACGCAGAATTAAACAGGGTGCCCCAAACTTTAGGAGTAGCAAGGGATCAGCTGACTTTGGTTACCTGATTAAACCGTGAGCTTGATGGCCTCTATGGCCACCTGAACCAACACCATTCTCAATTTATTGAGAATTTAAGGGGGAAAAAAATCGCACCATACAACAGTGAAACTGTTTTGTTTAGGCATTAGTTTTAGGCAGAACTATTTTCTGCTGCTCATCTGTCAGGCATGTAGATGAACCTAGCCTACCAGTTGTAGGGGACTTTGCCCTTAGATGTTTCTCACAACACATTTATTGTGCACTAAAGCTTTGTGAATTTACGTGACAAAACCAAAATTCTTTAATGTAAGACATGAAATGATTTACATGATGTCATGTGTTGACACTCAAATGAATGTGATGTCACTTCATGTGTGACAGACACTCATAAATGTGATGTCTTTTTTTTTTACTTTGCTGAGATTCTATAAATAATTAACTAAACTCCCATATTCTGGTTGTCTTTGTGTACTTGTATGAAGGTGTTCCTGTGAAAAACGCCGGGGTGACACAATGGACGGGTCAGAGGAGTTTGTGGGACGCACCATGGTTCAGGTGATCACTGAGAAGTACAACCTGGAGAACTTTCCCTACTGCCGTGGACCGGGCACAGGTGTGGTGGTCCTAACCAGCCCCCAGAGTTCTCCAGTGAAAGGTAACTCACTCCATTCTCTTTCTCAGCAATGTCCAGACAGACTATCCAAATGGCATTCTAAAACTGGATTCAACTGGATTCAGGGAAAAATATATGGACAATTCCAAGTGCCCTGCACTGACCATTAATTGCTATTATTTCTAATGTATACTTTTAAACTACTTCAATAACTGTAGACACTAGTGGCAATGCTCAAAATGCAATTCTATGAAGCATAAAGCATATGACTCTCACAGGCCAGCTGAACTTGCCCCGAGTGCTCGTACTGGACAGCTGTGGCATCACCCAGGCTGGGGATGAATCAGAGGTTGCCACCTTCTGTGCCCACGTGGTAGAGCTGGACCTTTCAAATAATCACCTGCAGGACTGGGGGGAGGTATGCACAGTTAGCCATTGTTCCTCATCAAGAGTGTTGTAACACTTCATCCATGTGTCTTGCGCTGGAAAGTAGCATTTACACTCTATTATATACAAGTTCTAATGTAACATAAGTATTACATTTTAACGTTTGGTAAGACACAAGACACGATGGCTTAACAAAGAGCATAAGATGTATAATACGTATGGTCATTTATTTCCAAAGTCTCAAAGAAGCAAACATTTCACTTTGCCTTCTGTATAATACTGCATCTCAGGTCTTGAAGATTGTGTCCAACGTCCCAAAGCTTGACTTCCTCAACCTGAGTATGAACCCTCTGAGTGGGTCACAGCTGGGACCCGATGCTGCCGAGCCTTTCCTAGAGCTGCGCCGTCTGGTCCTCAACAACACCCACGTGTCCTGGGAAGTCCTTCACACACTCACTCGGGAGATCCCAAAGTGAGTGCTTGATGTGTCTTGTCAAAGGGACTTCAAAACTCTTTTGGCAGTTGATCGGCTCTGCCTCATGCAAGTTAGGAACTGTATCTTTGAGCATCAAAGCCAATTTTTTCATTTCCCTCACGCTGTGTGTGTGTGTGTGTGTGTGTGTGTGTGTGTTTGTCTGTTTGTGTGTGTGTGTGTGTGTGTCTCTGTGCATCTACATATCTCTCATCACAGGCTGGAGGAGCTATTCCTGTGTCTGAACGAGTATAGGTCTGTGAAGTTGTCGGATGTGCGTTGTGCCTCCTTGCAGCTGCTGCACATCTCGGACAACCAGCTGCAGGACTGGGCCGAGGTGCGCAAGTTTGGCCTTATGTACCCTGGCCTCCGGTCCCTCATCCTGGCCAACAACAAACTGACCTCCATCGATGAGCCACAGGAGTCTCTTTGTCGCCTGTTCCCTCAGTTGCGCTGCATCAATCTTCACAACACTGGTATGATGGGTACACAGTACACACACACACACACATACACCCATCGGCTGCGTTCGAAACGGGACAGTTGCAGCCTTCTACGTCTATAGTCGGAGGCAGCGAGGCATCAAGGCATCGAGGCGTGTCCAAATTAATAATCCTGCCTTCTAAGACACCTTCGTTCGGGCACATTTTGAAGTCTACTCTGATGTATCCTTCATGCAGACTTCAACGTCCAATAGTCAGCTGTCGGTATCTTGGCAACGGTGCCTAAACAATTAAATAAATAAAAAGATGGCATTCTAATTAGCTTTCTAGCTAGGTTGTCCGAAACAACGTTTTTATCCGTTGCCTTGATGCCTTTTACGTCTGTGAACTTCTGAGACAGCGAATACTGCGAGGCTGGAAGTCACTAACTTTCCGTTTCAGACGTGGCCATACACACACATACACACTCATATTCATCAACACAGTCACATGTATAGTATGCACACACATACATTGACATGCATGTCAGACAACCCAGGCCATGATATGACTGAGATGCATTCAAAATATTTGAATAGATGCAAACATTTGACAAGGATTTCTTTTGAACCGAACAGCAAAAAAACAATTTAGAGGAGACATTCCATGGCACTGGTAAAGCTCTAACCAGGTCCATGTATGTTTGCAGGTTCAAAGTTTTCAAGCTCAAACTATTTGCACATATTCACAGATTCCCAGAAAAAAATCCCAAGCTGTGCAGAAAACTGTTTGAAAGTGTTCATCTACGCTGGTCAATTTTAACACTCACATGTGTACATGTTTTTTTTTTTTTTTTTTTGTCGTCATTGTCAAGGTCTGAGTCGTTGGGAGGACATTGAGAAGCTCAGCATGTTCCCTAAGCTGCAGGAAGTTAAAGTCATGGGGGTTCCGTTGCTGCAGTCTTACAGCACCACAGAGCGGAGGAGTCTTGTGGTGGCACAGTAAGTGGCCCATATGCACTTAAAATAGCTATCTGGTGCCATGCACTTCACACACACTTATTCTTGCCTGCAATGTCGCAATGACGTTCTTGTTTCTTTTTTTTTTTTCACGTACTGTTACGCTGTCGAGGGGCCAATATTAAATTTGCTTGCTATTCTATACCGGAATCCTGTCATCCCAGTTTTCCCAGAACTGACATTGTTGTTGTTCCCTACAGGTTGCCTGCAGTCACAGTACTGAACGGGAGTGTGGTGACACCAGGGGAGAGGGAGGATGCTGAGCGATTTTTCGTCCGTTACTACATTGAGTGCCCTGAGAACGAGCTACCCAAAAGGTACCAGCAGAAGTGATTGTCTTCCCCCTGAGAGCACATATGATGACTTTTATTATTAATACTGTGCTGTGCTTTGATTATTTAAAAGAGAACTACACACATTGGCCACCCATACATCATTCACTCACACATCCAAGAAGATCCCTTTTTTGTGTCCAGATCTGGTTTTTGAAAACAGTCATCCACCAAAATATCTAAAGAAGAATGTTAGTGTCACAATTGATGTGTTTACTCATTGAAAGAGAAAGGTTGTGATTTATGTGTACACCACAGGCCCTTGAGGGAAGTTTGGTCTGTGTCTGGCACCATGGAGATGTTCCGTTGATATCAGTCATCTCAGTTTTCCAACACAAGCCAATAGCATCTCTGATACAACAAGTACCGATTCCAACTTGTTTCTTGGATCCTTCATTTGACATTAAGATGCCAACGTCCAGTAAGCTGACCACCAGATAACTTCAGTGTCTTTGACCTTATTCTCCATTTATGGGTGGCATTTTCTTGGGTGAGGGGCACTGCGTCACCTCCTACCCCCATCCTGTCTTAATCGCAGTCTTCCTCCCTCGCCAATCTGATAGGAATTCTGTGGGGGTCCGGGCAGGTGTCGGAAAATGGATCGCCCACGCCTTTTTAGCCCACCACATTCCACTTAACCTGGGAGAATCCGGGGGAGGCATTTGCGGGGAAAGTGCAGAGTGGACTCCCCGAATGGGGAATCTAACCTTTGGGAGACAATGTGGCCAGTCTCTCCCTCCTCAAAGGCTCCTTTGTCTCAGAATACTCTGATCGGAAAACTGATACGCAAGGTGGCAGGTTGATTTTTTATTTTTTTTTCCTCTCTCTCTCCCTCCCTTTTTTTTATTTTCCCCCTCACCATCTCTCTACCCGTTTTCTTTTACTTTAAAAAGGGACTAAGGTGGTAGCATTTTTTTTTTTTTTTTGCTCTCCATCTCCCTTCCCTCTTTCTTTTCCCCCCACTCCCCCATTTCCCTTCTTGGCCTTTAAGGGGATTAGAGAGCAGTCCGTCATGTGTAACAGGAGCACGGGCACAGCAGGCCTCAATGAATCGCCAGAGCAATTATTACTCAGTCATTTCACAGAAACAGTGGGGGAGGCTGGTCGAACGCTTCATTTCGTTTCGTTTCGGGGAAGAGCAGGTGAAATGGAGGGTGGAGGACGGATCCAGAATGACTGGATACAAAAACATGACTAATGGGAGGGAGAGCGCGAGGTGTGTGATCACTGATCTGGAAAACACTTCAGGTAATGAGAGGGTTTCCCATACACCCCTACTGCGTCAGAGCTGGATGATGACTTGCTGTCAATGAGTCAGTGAATGTGAGGTCAAGTGGATTTGGCGAATTCAGAAGTTCAAGTTCACCCTTCACCCTTTGAGGGTAGATGCTTCCTTCATTTAAAAAAAAAAAAAACCTGCTTTTTCCCTTGCTGTTTTTTGTTGTTGCTGTTGTTTACAGTTGTCACTGTCGTTGTTTATTTTTTCTTTTGTCCTCGCCTTGTATCAGCAAACTCTCAGAGGACTCCATATTTTAAAAGCTAGGCCATTTGGTCCAGTTTGAGACAGTGGGGCTGTCTGTCTCTCATTCCCCTTATGACCTAGAGTGCCCACCATCGCCCGCACACCCCATCCCTCCCACCCCCCC
>JASCQY010000388.1:16256614-16275854 GCA_030264315.1 Sardinella tawilis
CCCCCCCCCCCCCCCCCCCCCCAGTTGTAAAGCCAACAATATACTTATGGCCAGCAGTGGCACTAAAGAGCCACAAGAAAAGCAATGCACAATTACAGTATGCAGTGGTTTTCCAATTAAAGGGGAACATTACAACATTTCAAACATTGAGTAAAAAGCATTACTGAATTCAGGTTAACAGGTTTTTTGTTTGTTTGTTTGTTTTAAAGATAGCATTATTTAGCAAGGGTCCAAGTGTCCATAGCTGCTTTTAGCCCATAATTCAGCCAAACCCATTTATATTTATTTATATTTATGTGCACAACTACAGCTATGTGGTTGGAAACAGGCAGACTTTTCAACTGAGCTGCATGTGTTCCTAACAGTGATCTAAACACAGCCAGTGACGTCTATCTTTAGTTCCTGTCACCAGCTTCCTTACCCCACACTCTCCATTGACTGATTGTATGCCAGAAAAGGCAATGCTTTAGACACTGTGGACCATATGACTTTTGACTGTGCCCATTCTGTCTCCCCTTTCAAAGAGTCCAAACCTTGATTTGTATTTCTTTACTATTGCAGTGTATTGTAGTATTGTAGTACTACATGCATTTTAGTACAGTATATTTTTTTTAAAGAAATACAATATAATATGTCAAGACAGAGTAATTGTCATATCATCAATTTCAAACATGGCCATTATATTTATCAGCCGTTTGCTTTTGAGGTTTATCTATGCGACTCAGGTGGCAAAACGGGGAAGAAAAATGAATTACCATAGCTGTAAGCAAAAGTGGCCAATAGCATGTGGAAATCAAGGACCATACTAGGAATCCAACAACATTAGGGTTGGGACCACAGTAGGAGCGTGGACCATAGTTTTCCACAATATTCTGTGCCCCTTTCCTCTGCCATTACTCAAATGTGAAACCATAACCGTGTTCCTCTGAATTTAATTCAGGAAGTCCAACATACAGCATTCCGACATGCACCAGGTTTCTCATCTTACATGCCAGACCTTTTGTTTTACCACACGGCAGCTTCAGTTCCTTTCTGCACGTATCAAGGTGTTTGATACTTGGGGGTATTTCCCCCTTATCCCCCCCCCCCCCCCCCACCCCCACCCCACCTTTCCACTTTTTCCCAGCAGAAAAGGGCCCTAATCTGGGGTTTGGTGTGCTATGTGTCTGCTGCCCCTCCTCTCTGGTTTCAGTGCTCTGCCAATGCAACTCTACACCTGAACCTGAGTGTGAACAGGGAGCTGAAGACCCATTAAGAGGCTCAGATTTGCCAGGAAAGGTGTGGGCATGTGTATTGTGTACATAGAAGGCTATGGGTTGTATTGGTGTGAGGCTACGTATAGAGTTTAAACCCCCCTTTTGCTGTTTTACACGCCGTCACTGTGTCACGTTTAAATGCTTTATAGACTCTCGACTGCTAAATCAGCAAAGCCCAGAGTCACACAGATTAGGAAATTGATAGTAAATAAGTAAAATAAGAGATTATATAATTCTATAACATATTCTATATAATAATGGACATTTAATGTATTTAAAACAAAAAAAAGGAATATAGAACTACACACACTTACTCAGTCTCTCATTTCTTATCATGGCCTATATTTTTTACACCTTGAGGGGGACCTGTTTTACTTCTGGCCAATTGTCATTTTCAACTTTACATTACTGCTGCCTTGTTTTTTGGGTCATATCGGGCTCCTTATCTGTCATTTACATTTGCATTCTCACTCTTACATGGTCACCTGGCCATTTGATGTTTTTCTTAACAAACTCGATTTGACTGGAATAAAGTATGAAAACACTGCTGTTCCTGTCCTTACAAATGTTTTAAGAAGGCATGTGGACAGAGCACACTGACCCAATGGGATTTTCAAGTGGTTTGATTGTTGTGTAGTTGCATTGTGTGATTTTTCTTTTGTCATTATAAACAAAAATAAACAAAATACAATATATTTTTGGTCTGGAAACATTGTGTTTAGTATTTAGTGGATCTCGGTTAGCAGCATGTAGCACTTTTGCAACTTCAGATTCTCGTGTCATGCTGTGCAATATGCAAGCCTAGTTGTTGACAGTCCCATTTCCTACAAAAGAAAATACTAAATATGTCTAAATTGTATTGTGCTATACTATGGCAGAAAGCCTTGTCATCATTAGTAACTTGCAGTGTCACTTGATGCTTCTGGAACTAGGGATTGTGTTAAAACAATGCTGAGCACTTGCTGCATTCACCATCACTTTTAATTATCTCCCGTGGCCTTGCCCACTGTGTTCAGGCCGCAGTGTGAAAGTGCTTCCTTGGCCCGCTTTGATTTGTTTTGGTGCTGGACGGAGGCCTCATCAGAGGGCCCAAGTACTGCATCATCCAACTGGAGTCTCTCCAGTGGCAGAATTTCCTGGCACTCTCCCGTGACTTGGCCGAAATAATAATCAGGCTTAATTGGTGTCACTGAGCCCAGAGGCTGCTGAAAGAGCCTTGCCCCTCCTTCCATGCCCACAGGTGTGGGCCACACGTGCCAGAATTGGCCGTGGTACAAACATTTCACACACACGCTCACACACACACACACACACACAAACACAAACACACTTCCACCTTAGATTAGAACAGGTCTCCTGTCCGGCCAAACAGATGGCTGGGCTACCCTCATCTTCAGGTGCTGGATGGTTGAACTGCAGACTCTACGGAGGTGTGTTAGCCAGCCAAGCAAGCAACGACCGAGGCTAATGGCTAATGCGAGGAGGTCACTAGAGGGTAGGTCAGGAGGGGCATGAGAGATGAGAGCCCCAGGTCAGGAAGGGTGTTCCTAAAAGTTTTTTTTTTTTTTTTAAGCCCTCTGTCCCATACCCAGCGACGGGCTGGCCAGCAGGTAGCCTGATCTACCTTATGCACCATGAGCAAGTGCAAAGAGGGCTGAAGGAGGCCCATTGTGTGCCCATCAGAGGAGTCATTTTGGGGAAGGTTTGAGTTACCAGATGGGGTCTCCACATTCTGGTGGAGTGGAAAATGGAAGCAGCCAGGGCAAGGCCAACTTTTGGGCAAAAGGTATGGGGGGTAGGGAGGGGGTGGCAGTTGGAGGCTAGAAATGAAAGGATTGGATGACCCACCTAAGAACCTGTCCAGGATCTCATCTATGGAATCAGCTCTGATGGACCTACCTGAACGTAGATGAGAGGTCCATTTGTCTCATAAGTTTGGAACCTTTTCCCACGCTGGGCTCCTGCCGTTGACAAGCCATCCTTGTCCTGATTGAACACAGAGGCAAGTGGGTCAATGTTGATCTGATAGGATGCTTTCCCTCTCTACAGGGGCATTGGCTGGCGATCGGACAAAAGGAAACTAGATGTTGCAATTGGCTGTACATGTCTCTTATGTCGTGTATGTTCATGGTCGACGGTCTATCGGTTCCCTGAAGATTGGAGGTAGTGGAACCCAGAACGCCATGCCATGTTTGCTGACCCAAAAGAAATATACAATACCGAGCCCTTCCTTCCTTTGGCAGGCAAAATACGCAAAGTGCAGTGTGTTTTTGTATGAGTGTGAGTTGAGAACACCAACCAAGAGTAGGGAGAGAACAGGTCAGCGAGGCCATGGCATGACAGCCTTAATTCCACCCCCTCCTCACCCCCCACCCCCCCCCCCCCCCCAAATACTGTAAGTGTTAGTGAGACGATTACCTTCCATCGACTTCCATCCCAATACCACAAAGGCAGTCCAGCAAATCATCTTATGTCACTGCAAATAGCTCTAGATTACATTTTTGTGCCCTTCCAATCTGTGGGAGTGGTGCCGGTATGTGTGCATTAACACAACAAGGCGTCGGTGGGTGTAAAAGTATCCTCCACTGAGAGCCTTGCGGCAGTCACAGGGAGAATCCAGGGTCGGCCTTCTGTCCTGCAGCCTTTCACACATCCTGCCCAGCCCCCGCTCTCTGGTTACCCCCACTGTCCACCTTGCAACAAAGCCACGTCTGACTCCCATCCCGCTCCCATCTTCTTCCCAGAGCCGATCGGCATGGATTCACCTGTGGTTTCCCTTGCTTGCGCACGAATCTCTCCAGAGATCTATGGAAATGAGCTCCCTCTGGGACCGACCCCTGCGCTTTGGGTGCTGTTGCAAATGAGCCAGGTCTTAATTAGCGGGAGGAGACAAACAAAATGTGGGGGGGAAGTGTGTGTGCGCCCACACACACACACACAAACACACATACACTCTCACACACACACTTATACATCACTCACAGAGTGTCCTAAGTGACTCATGTTAATGCTGTAACCTTACCCTGCCGAGCTTTTTTCAAACAAATAAAGCAGTTTTTTTTCCTCCGTGTTTCCTATTGTAAATAAATGCCCCTGAGGTGGACTGCATTGCGTTTGCCTTGTCTGGAGGGAAGCTTTCGTCTAACAGAGCAAATCCTTTGGAGAGCTCTGCTATCGGGGGAACCGTGGGCCCGATCCAAACGGCTGACATTTCCTTCAGAAATCCTCTTTGTTCAGATAGTTTTAGCCTCCACGCTCAGGAAAACAAGGTCTGGTTACTTTTTTTTTTTTTAACTTAACTTTCGTCTCTCCCCTCCCTCTGTCTGTTCTGTCTCCCTCTCTCTCTCTCAGTCGTCTCCCTCTCTTTTCCCTCTCGTTTTCTCTCTCCCTCGTTCGAAACACCTCCAGCCCCACTCTCTCTCCGCCTGCTCAGCACCACCACCACCACCACCACCACCACCTTCCTCCCCATCTCCCTGTTCCCCAAAAGCTGATCTCAGATTAACTTTAACACTATCCCTGGTGAAAAAGGGAGCTAACGCCTGCTGCACGAAAGGCAGCTAAACTACTCCACCAGCGCAGGGCTCCTAGAGCTCAACACCAGCCCCTCTCACATCAGGATCGCTTTCTCCCAACTTCCCTGCTCATATCCAGTGGACGGTCGCCAGAGAGGATTGGTCAGATCTTGACGTGCTCCCGTTCTTATTACTACTAATCCTTGAATCCTTGGAGTTGGAGCCTTGGTCCTTTTTTTTTTTTTTTTTTTCTGGTGGTGGTGTTGCTCAGGCGATCAGAGACTCCAGTGTTGGTCCTTCCTTTTTCTGCCCCCTTCCTGCCATCTCCTCAGCCTCCGCCTATTGCCCCCTTGCCCGGTGGATGGTACTCAGGTGGATGGGACTCGACTTTGCTCTCGCGGACGCCTGATGCCACAGGTGAGGTGCTGAACATCGGTCCGCTGACGGCAGGTGAGTCTTTTTCCCCCTGCACACCTGTCACGTCTACTGTTACACTGTCATGTGTGGCTGCAAGTGTGTCAAAGTAGCAGTAGCAGAAGTCAAAGTGTCTCTGTTAGTTACAGTTGATAAGCCTTGGAATTTGACTGATGAAACTGATGTAAAGATTATAATAGAAAAGTAGATATTTTGTAAATATTAAATATGTTATTTATCTTGCCACGCAATGTAATGTCTTAATCAAAGTGATTAGTATCAATCAATGCAGTCGTTTCCCCCTTACCTTCACATATACATTTGAAAGGTCAGTGAAAAACTATGCAAGATTCTGTCTGTGATCTTCAGGTGAGAGGTGAACAGGCCTTAGACAAGAGGATTCTCAGTATTCACTTGAGAGATATTTAAGTGCTCCTTAAGGACCTGCCAAGCATCCTCTTTAATTAGGGATCCAGTGCTTTAGTCTAATTTGAATTCTTGTGGAAATATTCACATTTTGCCAAAAGATCCACAGGAAAGAGCCAAATGAATGTTTTGGTACAAAGCCAAAACACTTTAAAAAACCACATGTAACACGTTTTGTTATTTTAGACCTATACCTTACACCTTATATACAGTATAAATCACTGTATAATGTGTTGGCAAAGCATTACTGTATTCTGTTTATGCATCACATGAATGTTGTAAACATTCAAAATTGATTTAGTTATGAATCTTGGGTCACTCATAGCTCATTGGTTAAGAGCACTGAACCCACTGACCCCAAACCCATCAGCTCCCTTGAGACGGTGCACTTAGTGATGAGATGATAGCCCATCACTTAATGGTGCAAATGTAAAGATCGGCTTATTCTCAGTGCAATGAAAAGTCATTTACGAAGATGAATGGGTGATGACAGTAAAATCACTCATTATCATTATTACAGCCTTGTGAAATGAAACCAAAGATAGTTTATCAACCGTCTCTGATTAAACTGGAGGTAAAGGTGGTATGGATTAAATCTCATAAACAGAAACATTACTTTGTTGATTTTGCCCTTGAATGGCACTACAGTCTCTCTGTAATTAATCTATTTACACACACACACACACACACACACACACACACACACACACTGTATCTATATGTACACCATGGCACCAAGCTTTTCTCTGTCATTTTCAGTAAATGTACGAAAGAGACAGTTAACTACAAGAATGACTACCTTTCATACAGAACTGTTTCAAAAGCAAAGTTGTGTGGAGTCCTTAATGCTAATAATCAATGGGTTTGCTAGCAAGTACCAGTAGCACTCTCACAATGTCTCCCAAGGACTAAGGAGAGGCCTGACCAGCACTCTGCATGACAGCGGCTAACTTGTGCAGGTGTTAGACCACCCCGGCTCCCCTGTGGTTGAGTGAAACACAACCCAAAGGAAAGGTACGGATCAGTCACCCTGGACTAGAAAGGTTATTTGATAAACAAAAGCATCAGTGACTCAAATATTCCCTTATATCCATAGCAGGGCAAACAGTTTTCTCTTGGTCTTCCCCTGAAGGGGGGGGGGGGGGGAAAGCGTGAGAATGCAAAGTCTGCTTAGGCAACAGCTGGCAGAGCCAGAGTGTCACTGACTCCTAGCTGAAGGGTCATGGCTGGGACCCTGGCAAGGCTTCTCCAAGGCTGCTCAATTAAGACCATTAGCTCCCACTGTTTACGCCTCGCTCAGTGGCCAACAAGACATGGCACACAAACAGACGTGGTAATGGACTCTCGGCTGGTCTCTCAGAGAGACGCCAGAGCGGAGCGAGACATAGGCGTTGGGGAAGCCTGGCAGAGAGCGGGCCCGGGCGCTGCCTCTCTGTGGTCCACTCAGACGGGAGCGCCGGAGAACGTGATCCCTCACACATTGTTCCCTGAAGCATAATGGGACCTTTTCAGGGCTTGGCCAACAGGCCTTGCATGGCGGGGGGAGAGCGAGGGAGAGCGAGTGCCCCAGGGGAAACTTGGGAGACTGCTCTTAAAATCAAGGGTGGTGGTGGGGGGGGGGGAGATTAGGAATGGTTGGCCCAATGGCTTTCACCCTCTTTGCTCCCGCTCATTTCTTTTTCTCCCCTCCACTTTCGATGATGTGCCTTTTTTTTTTTTTTTTACTAGCCCTCAGAGACAGCCCTGATGCCACTGATGCTTCTGTCTGTCTCGAAGATTATGTAATGTTTAGAAAAGGACTGGTGAAACCTCCCTCATTTGAGTTGAAATCCCAAGTGAGTCAAACCTACCTTTGCCTATCAATGATCTTTGTAACAATTGGGCTTCGCCTCAACAGTGCCCACAAAACTAAACTGGCTGAAACTCCAATGGCTTTCACAGAGACAGATGCAACAGCAAATTTTTGCTGCCAGCTCTGTGTGCTGGCAAGTGCAGATCCAACCTCCCTGCCAAGCTCTCCAAACTCCTAGCTCCTTAGAGGAGAGGGAATCAGCAGATTATAGACATTCAGGAGCAAAAACAAACTGGGCAATTGTTTACACTACTATTAGCTATGTTCAAATAACATCTCTGCAAAAATCTGTGCATCAGTTCAGGAACGTTTATACTCTAAAAAACCTTGCAACCTCAAAACATTTATACCCTGAAAATAATGACAGGAATTTCTTCTTTGCAGGTGCTTTTAGGATGGTCAGAGCAGGTACTTCACTCGTTCTGCTCCAGCTGTTCAGCGTCTTTGCTCCTGGAGGAGGTGAGAACCCTATTTACCTGCCTCTTGCACATGTTCCCCATCCGCTATCTGTGATTGGACAATAATGGACCAATCAGAAGAGCTGTGCAGCTCCTGCTTGGAGGCCCACGGCAAATGGAATCCAGCCATTATTAAGTTATCGGTTGGATCATCAAGCCATCAATGAAAATAACAAGGCCTTGTAAAAGACGAACAAGTTAAGTCCCAAACCTCTATTTTGTAACAAACCAAGTCCCCCGTCTCCTGTTTCAGGTTAGTCTGACACTGCAATGATTTTAACAGATAAAAGTCACTCGTGAATATGTATCAGGTGACAGGCTAGTCGGACTTTTGTGACCAGGTTGTGGCCAGTGGTCCTCTGCTCCTGGTGACAATGCAGTTACTCTTCATTAACATTCTCTGACCCTCCCCCCTACCAGCTTTTTCTCAGGATATCCTCTACCCCTTTGGACCGGCCTATAGGGATTTAGAGACCCCTAAGATGGACGATGGCAGCTCCCCAGAAATTCCGCTCCTCATCCCTTTTATATTCTTCACCATCCCCTACCGTTCTCTCTATGTAAGTCCTTGCAGTGTATTTGTTTGGCCTTGACAGTTTCACTTATGGAAATGTAGATCTTTGCAAACAATATGTAACTGGAGCCAATCTCTCCCCATGCAAGTCTGCCTTTTTTTTGTTTTGTTTTGTTTGGCCACGACTTATGGAAATGTAAAACATTAGAGACAATACGTAACTGGAGCCAGCGCATCTATTTGTCTTTCCATTGGGGATCACCATCTTGCCATCTGTTCATGGATGTTCTCTATTCTGTCTTGTCTACCCACAGGTGAACAACAATGGAGTGATCTCCTTTGGTGTGCAAGTGAGCCAGTTCACCCCTGAAGCTTTCCCCCTCAGCGACAGTCGCTCCTTCATTGCACCTCTCTGGGCCGACGTGCACAATGGCATCCGGGGAGATGTGTACTATCGCGAGACCATGGAGCCAGACATCCTGGAAAGGGCATCCCTGGACGCCCGCAAGTTCTTCAAAAACATGGGCTCCTTCACTGCCACCTGGGTCTTCATTGCAACGTGGCACCAGGTCACATTCTATGGAGGCAGCCAGACCACTCCGGTAAAGCTAACCATGTCAAATACAACTCAATTTGTAAAGCATGCATGTACAAACCTGTCAATGACAGAGGCTGTACTGGTTTCCAAGAATTTGCATTATGAGTTCATAAAAATCTTCCCCCTCCCTGTGGCAAGGTAAATACATTCCAATGCATACTCATGTCTGATGGGATGACATACCTCTCCATGTTCAACTATGGAGACATTGCCTGGAGCACTGGCACAGCCAGTGGGGGCGATCCCCTTACAGGCCTGGGCGGAACCACAGCGCAGGTAAGCAGAACCCTGAAAAATCAGCATATCTTCTTTTATCTTTATCTGTCATCTTGTTATTCTTCTATAGCATCAGTCCCTCAAAACCCACAACTATCCTCCCCAGGCAGGTTTCAATGGTGGAGATGTGAGTCATTTCTTCAACCTCCCCGGCTCACGTTCTAACGACGTTGTGAACATTGAGCAAACCACCAATGTCAACCAGCCAGGGAGATGGTTCTTTCGGGTTGACACAGACCAAATAGATCCAGCCAATGGCTGTAGCTATAATGGTGATGATACACACTGCACCCATACATCATACTTTAAGGACATTGCACACTGCAAGACCACAATTTTCATCCAAAACCATCATACGACTGAAAATAAACCCTGTGTCAACACAAGTGTTTACATATGACGAATATGGCATTGACAAATGATAATAAGAAGACAAAACCTGTGCATGTCATTCATTTTTGTATGTTTTCTACAGCAGCATTCTGTATTTGATTAAAATTATGGATTTTAGTGTGCAAAGGCTCGACTCTCATTTGACAATCTCTAAGATTTCCTACCAATGTTTTCTGACCCATATCCTCTCTCTGGCTTGTTCAGGTCGTTTCTACCGACGAGGGGAGGTGTTCTGGCTGTCGGACCAGTGTTCCCAGAGGTGCCGCTGTCTGGACGTGGATAACGAAGTCTTCTGCCAAGAGGCTCCGTGCGGACAGCTGGAGACGTGCGAGCAGCTGGATGGTGCCTACTACTGCCAACCCACGCGCACCAGCACCTGTGTGGTGTTCGGAGACCCCCACTACCACACCTTTGATGGCTTCCTCTACCACTTCCAGGGCACCTGCTCCTACTTGCTGGCTCGACCCTGCTGGGAGAACCCAGGACTGCCCTACTTCAGTGTAGAGGCCAAAAACGAGAATCGCGGCTCAGCCATGGTGTCCTGGCTTCGAGATGTCACAATAGACGTTTACGGCCATCGGATAAATCTGCCAAAGGGCAGTCTTGGAACAGTACAGGTAAAGTTGTTTTCTTGAGTGCACTAACAACAGAGAACAATAGTCTGTTTTGTATATGATTACTGGAAACATAATTATATGTTTCTTATAACTTCTGTGCAACTTGAATGTCTTTTTTTTACAAATGACATGAATCCCAACCACTACTATACCTTATCTACCTCAATGTTCCCTCAATTTGTTCACTCAATTACTCAATTCAATGTTTACTCAATTTGTTCTACATAATTTATATATAATGTCAATAAAATAAAAGTTGAGTACGTAAAATCCTTGGATGGGATGAGATATTGTAAATGTTTCAGGTGGACGGCCTGATGAGGACACTACCAGTGCAGCTTGAGCTCGGAGCTGTTCGAGTATACCAGTCGGGTGTCGCTGTTGCCCTGGAGACTGACTTTGGCCTCTTGGTAACATATGACGGTCAGCACTATGCCTCCATCTCCCTGCCGAGTCCCTACTTCAACAACACCTGTGGCCTGTGTGGTAACTATAACGACGACCCGGCTGATGACCCTGTGCTGCCCGATGGCTCACTGGCAGAGAGTGTGGTGGAGCTGGGAGGAAGCTGGCGGGCCGAGGATTTTGACTGGCGATGCACGGACGGCTGTGCCCACAACTGCAGTGTGTGTGATCCGGCCACAGAGGCCTTCTACTTCCGTCCGGATTACTGCGGCCTCATCAACAAGACCGACGGGCCCTTCCGAGACTGCCGTGCAGTGGTTGATCCCACCGCCTTTGTGTACAGCTGCGTGTATGACATGTGCAGTAACCGGGATAACATCACAACCCTGTGTCAGGCCATCCAAGCCTATGCCCTGGCATGCCAAGCACTCGGGGTTACCATTCGTCCCTGGAGATCACGAACGTTCTGTGGTAAGGATTCAAAGTATCCATTGTCCAATATACTGTTTCAACAGAATGTACAGTATGCCCACAGAATACATTACAACCAATAATTTTTAATGAATTTCTGTGCTAGTATTCCATAATGTCTTTAAGTCCAGTGTTTACTTTTGTCCAGAAATGAGCTGAATGGTAAATTGCTTATATACCAGATTCTTTGACCATTTTTTCAGTCATTGATCCCTAAACAAGTTGCTCTAATTCTCTAGTCAAGATTACTTTTCCTTTAATAACTTTTCCTCTTGTAACCTGGTGATGTTTTCAGCTCTGACCTGTCCGGAGTTCAGCCACTATGAAGTATGCACCAGTGCCTGCCCTGCCTCTTGCTCCGAGCTGACAGCCCACCTGCACTGCACGCACCCCTGCACCGAAGGCTGCCAGTGCGACCAAGGTTACGTGCTGAGCGGCAGCCGCTGTGTCCGCCGTGAGGACTGCGGCTGCGAACAGGATGGCCTCTACTACCCGCTTAACGAGACCTTCTGGGCCGGCGAGACCGGTGAGCTCGGAGGTGAGTGCTCCCAGCGCTGCGTGTGTGGGCCGGCCGGCGAAGTGTCCTGCTTCAACGACTCGTGCCGGGAGGGGGAGGTGTGCGCGGCCGAGGTCGGACTGCTAGGATGCTACCCCCGGCGTGAGGGCGTCTGTTTCCTCTCCCAGACGCAGGTCCAGTCCACGTTTGATGGCATTGTGCTGCCCATCCCTGACGAGAGCTCATTCTACATGGTGAAGCCGTGCGCACCCCTGCCAGCCAACGTCTCTGCGGTGGAGGTGAAAATGGGCAGGAAGCTGGTGAATAAAGGCCCCACCTGGATGCGGCCAGTGGTCATCCGAGTGGGTCACCTGGAGGCTCAGATCGGTGGATCAGATTTTGACTCTGCAAAGGTGTGTCAATGTTCTCAGGAGAAATACTCTTTCAGCATGTTGATAAGAGATATCTGTATGCAGGTGTTTGTGTATTTTACTACAGTACTGCCTTAAAGATTTACTGTTGGCCCTTGTGCTCTGATCATTAATTACAATTCCTCAGCACTATACAATATGAATTCCTCAAGTCCACTGGTTCTGGTATGAGTTTAAAAGTTAACTCTAAACGAAACCGAATGTCTGTGTTTTAACTGCAGATGAATGGAGAGCCAGTGGGTCTCCCGTTTGTCCATCCGGTGGAGATGCTGACGATATATAAGATGGGAAATGTCACCGTAGTGGAGTGGAATGGCCTGGTGAAAGTTCGCTACTCCCGCCATGGCCATCTCAATGTCTCCCTCTCCACGGTCTTCTACAATGCCACCTGTGGCCTGTGTGGCTTCTTCAACACCGATCCCACCGATGACCTCCGCCTGCCCAATGGTCGCCAGGCCGAGACGGCAGAGCTCTTTGTGGAGGGCTGGAGGGCTATTGCTGATGACCTGACATGTAATGGGGATTGCGAGGATCTGTATCGCATGTGTACGGATTTGCGGCTATACCAGAGTCCTTGGCTCTGTGGAAACATCAATGACCCGGGCAACAGCTCCTTCCTTGCATGCCACCTGGCAGTTAACCCCTCACCTTTCTTCAGGAACTGCCTGTACAACATGTGTGTAAAAGAGGGCAACCGCTCAGCTCTCTGCTCCTCCCTGCAGGCCTATGCCTCAGCCTGCCAGGATGCACAGATCAGTTTAGGAGCCTGGAGAACTGCCACTAACTGCCGTAAGCATAATTCACCAACCTTATGCATGTTGATGTTTCTAAAGTACCTTCATCCCATTAATCAACGTCTTCACAAAAATACACCACGCTTTACGTACAAATCTCTAATCCTGTACAAATCACTGTCATGTTGACATCTATTTTCTGAATGGCAGTGTTGAAATGAACTATGTATCCATATCTCTCTATGACACATGATATAAAAATACAAGTGTTTGATCTCAACAAAACAAGCCATATCTCAAGATCCGTTTCTCTCTCTCTCTCTCTCTCTCTCTCTCTCTCTCCTTCACAGCTCTGCCCTGCCCTGAGAACAGCCACTTTGAGGAGTGTGCCAGTTCCTGCCCTCTGACCTGCACCAACCTGGATGAGCCAGAGGAGCCGTGCCCAATACCCTGTGCCGAGGGCTGCCAGTGTGAGGAGGGCTACGCTCTGCGCGACGGCCAGTGCGTGGCACGGAGCGACTGTGGCTGCATGTACATGGGCCGTCAGCTGGCCACCAACGAGACCTTCTGGACCGACTGGGAGTGCCAGGAACGCTGCTTTTGTAATGGCACAGACAACAGCGTCTACTGCCAGTTCGCTCCTTGCGATGCCGAGGAGTTTTGCCAGGAGGACGACGGGCTGTACTTCTGCCAGCCGCGCACAGAGGCGCTGTGTGCCGTCGCCGGCTACAGCCACTTCCTGCCGTTCAATGGCATTCCTTTCGACCTGCAGAGCAGCTGCCCACTGATGCTGGCCACCACACAATGCGGGGAGGACGACGGCGATGACGACGATGATGACGACGGATTTGGCTTTGCTTACACAAGCGACATGAGGAATGGGAATGACAATGATAACGACAACGGGAATGGGAATGGCTATGACAGCCCAATTGGAGTCATCATCACACGCACCCGAGGGCTGCCACAGTTCA
Organism: Sardinella tawilis; assembly: GCA_030264315.1. Lineage (NCBI taxonomy): Eukaryota > Metazoa > Chordata > Actinopteri > Clupeiformes > Clupeidae > Sardinella > Sardinella tawilis. Next base: position 16,270,445 of record JASCQY010000388.1, read on the forward strand.
AGCTTTTTATCCGGAACGAAGAACGGGACACCGCACAGTCCATCTGGGTCAGAGGCTTTGTCCTGGAGGTGTATGGCTATGAGATTGAGGTGTCACGCAGCTACAAGAACAGTGTCACGGTAAGTAGAAGAAAACAAGGGGGAACCAGCAAAAAAGTTTCACCTGAAAGATGAACAGGCACTCGAAGGAAGAAAAAAAAAATCAGGAACAGTACCCAAAGTGTTAAAAGATATTTTCATGTCCAATTCAAGTTTCTTAATATTAAATAATCCAGAGGGGGCTTTCCTTATGGGCATCTTGACAGAAAGTTATTTTTAATCAAGCCTAAACAATGGAGAAGGCGAGAGAGCAGCTCACTTTGATGCCCATGAGTGGTGTTCTATTTCAGTCAGCGTCTGTTAGCATGCTGGACATGCCTCAGAGAATTAGCCAACTGAGTGGCATTTGGAAAGGGTTCACACCACCCACCAAAGATCTAACAAAATCTGTAGATTAAAAAAGCAGTGGGTGGGGACCAAAATGAAACGATGGGAATGTGATGTGTCCCTGTTGTCCTTGTGTCCTTGCTCTCCACTCAGGTGAATAAGGAGCGCCTTTATCTGCCACTGAAACTGGGGCCCAGCAAGGTCAACATCTACACCCTCGGCCTGCAGCTGCTGGTGGAGACAGATTTTGGCCTCAAGGTGGCCTTCGACTGGAACACCAGTGTGTTGCTGTCTCTGCCACGCAGCCTCTACAATGCCACCTGCGGGCTTTGCCAAGGAGTGCCCCCGTCTGGCCCTGCCACCACTGTCACGGAATGGGCCATGACCTGGGCGAAGCGCGAGACCTTCTGCCAAGTGGGTTGTGGCGACTCTTGCCCCCGCTGCGGGAATGCAGAGAGGGCAGCCGAGGGCCCTGTGTCAGTGGTCGACATTGCCGGCAACGTGGAAAGCGATGCTGGAAACCCCGGCAACCGCTTCCACCTGTCTGAAGGACTGTATGTGTACGTAGAGCCGGAGGCTGTGAGGCTATGTGGGCTGCTGATAGACCGCGGTGGTGCGTTCGCCCGCTGCCACAGCATGGTGCCGCCAGTCTACTTCTACCAAAGCTGCCTGCAGGACACCTGTCTGGACCAGGGGGCACGGGAGACCATCTGCAACTGGCTCCACATCTACGCCAGCACCTGTCAGACTCAGGGAGTGCCCATGATCGGGTGGAGAAGCACCACGCCATGCAGTAAGAAATCTACAGAGTTGTGTGTAGTGTATGTGTGTGTGTAGATGTACAGTGTAATGGAGATGTTTGTATGTAATCACAGTATGTATGTATGTATGTAGTCTCAGTATTACCTTACATAGCAACATAGCAAACATTAAATTACATAAATGTATTTGTAAATGTCTTGTATAATATACCATTGCATATTATACATATTATGTGTTTATACAATACAGACTTTTACGTGATGTACGTTGTGCAACATATTGTGCATGTCATATTCACATGAACACTATAATACAACTGACGAACTGAAGTGATACTGCAATTGACCAAAGCCTCATTAATACCTCCTTCACAGCTGTATCATGCCCAGCAAACAGCCACTATGCCAGCTGCATGATGGTGTGCCAACCCCAGTGTGCTCCAGCCCGTGGGCAGCGCGACTGCAACCAGTATTGCGTGGAGGGATGCCAGTGTGACCAGGGCTATGTGCTCAACGGCAAGAGTTGCATCCTCAGTCAGAACTGTGGCTGCTACACTGATGGCAAATATTATGAGGTCGGTTACAGGATAAAGCAGTTTTATGCTAAATACTGACAGGCCTCATAGAAACAGAGCAACTGAGTAAGTGTATCAGTGCCAGTGGGTAGAATAAAATAAGTAATTCACCCTGTAAATTTGTTATAAAAACATGAGGCTTTAAAGTTCAGCAAACAGGCATCTCATAAAGATAACTGGAAAGAAGGCACAATTACAAGATCAAAATCCAGCTGGATTGGATTCCCTCTTGTGTACAGATTAAGACCCCTGCACATGGCAGCTCTGACACTGATTTAATATGCTCTCATCCAGTATCAACACAAAGTTCAAACAATCTTTAGTGCAAACATACTAAAAAGCAACAACAGAGCATTTGTTTTGCTTTTTCCTTTGTGGCAGCCTAAGCAACTGTTCTGGAATGGAGATTGTACCAAGCGCTGCCAGTGTATCGGAAGGAATCTGATCCAGTGCGACCCGCGCCGCTGTAAGGCAGAGGAAGAGTGCACACTGCGCAATGGTGTAAGGGGCTGCTTTGCCCGCCGCACCCAGCATTGTGTTGCCTCGGGCGGTGGAGTGTTTCGGACCTTCGATGGCGCCTCCCTCCGTCTGCCAGCCTCCTGTTCGTTTGTCCTCTCCACCATCTGCCACAAGCTGCCAGAGCTCTCGTTCCAGCTCATCGCCAACTTTGACAAGTGGAGCACACCAAACCTCACCACCATCTCACACGCCTACCTGTACATCAACGAGGAGAACATCCTCATCTCTGGGAGCACTGTCAAGGTTTGGAAGCCGCTCTGGAGGAATTATTCCGTTACTTTAAGTTACTGAATTACGTGAATGAACTGCTAAGAGTGCAGTGACAATACTGTATATTCAAGACTAGTTTATCGAATTACTTTACTTTACTTTCGACTTTGGACATGCTTGCATTGTTCAGTGATATCCTGTGGAATCATCAATAGACTCCCAAACGTTCGTCGACATGGCATTCATTTCCTGCTCTCCTTCCCAGGTAAACGGCACCCCTGTGACTGTCCCCTTTGTGACGGGCCTGATGACACGCGTGTCCACCTCAGAGGGTTTCCTGGTTATCGACACGCCCCAGGACATCCAGGTGCGCTACAACCGTTTCAACACCCTGAGTATCACCATGGGGCCCCGGCTACAGAACAAAGTGTGTGGCCTGTGTGGAAACTTCAACGGCGACCCCACTGATGACTACATCACCTCCCGGGGGAAACCAGCCGTCAGTGCTCTGGAGCTCGCTCAGAGCTGGAAGACCAATGGAATGCAAAACAGGTGCATGAACTGTATGTGGACAGGCTGTATGTGTGTGTTTTATGGTGTGTGCCAGGGCACTGTTCGAAATTTTGGACCCTTGGACAAAAAAAAATATTTTAATTGAAATGTAGAATCATCCTGCACACACTGGTATGCACATACAGTATATGAGTATTTGTTTGATTGATAACACTGTATGTAACTTTCCTCAAATATGCCTGTAATCCTGTTTGTACTGATGGTGGATGAATCCCACTGTTTCCCCTTAAAACCCTCCTAAGCCCTGATAGCTATCAAAGACTTACCTGACCTAAATCAACCAATTCTAACAAGTTTATTGATGCTAGTTAAATCTTTAAGAGCGTCAGGCACAGGGTGTAGGGGAAAGACTGATATTCATTGGTTTAGTCATTACTGTACAAACCGATTCATAGAATACTGTAAAATATGTCTCTTACCCGTGTCCTCCTGCGTTTAGCTGTGACGAGACCCAGTATGTGGCTTTGGCTCAGTCCTGTGATAACACCGCCGTGGCCGCCCTCCAGGGTGAGGACAGCTGTTTGAAACTGACTGAGATGAAGGGGTTCTTCCAGCCCTGCCACGGGCTGCTAGACCCAAGGCCCTTCTACCTGTCCTGCTACCTGGATGGCTGCTACAACCACCACAAGGCCCAGGTGTGCGGTTCCATGGCGGCCTACGCCGAAGCCTGTCGTTCCTTTGGCACACTTACAACCAAGTGGATCACCCAGGAAAACTGCTGTAAGGGGATGGCACCACACGCCAGTCAGACTCTATTTTAACTACTGTATGTATGGTTGTTGAGTGACCATATATTTTTTTACACATGGCAGCATCCACATACAAAATCTTAAAATTCCACCTTGTATGGGTGTGGTCAGATGGGGCACTATTCTCCAGTGCAAACATTTGCAATCATATGAAAATATTACTCGAAACATTACTAAACATTAACTTATATTAGGCTTGCTTAAACTTTGTGCAAACTTTTTTCAAATTTTACTGGCTCATTCTGCAATTGCTACAGTACGCTGGTAAGTCCATCAGCAATCTTTAGTCAACAACTTGGGCTAGTCTACTGTGCACCTCTCTCCAACAATACCTAGCCTACTTGGCCAGCAGGAGGAAACAGTAATATGTTCAAGTTATATTCTAAAACCATTGTGAAGTTCTTCAGGCTGTTCTGCTAGCTAACTTGATATACCGGCGGTTATGTGTTATCATTTGACCTGCTAGGCTACTAGCATCTTGACAAGTAGGCTTCATACATTGTGTCCACTAACTATCCCCGACCCCCTGATATGCTCTTCTATCTGCTAAAATGTATCCATTAAAGGAAACAATTAAATATATCTCTCTACTGTAGTACTGTAGCGACTAAAATCATGACTTACTCAGTCATAAATTGCACTCTGTCTTCAGTACATTAGGGTGTATGAGGGTGTTTAGCTTGAGGGGGAAAAGTCTTTTAGTGTGGTCGTAGTGTGGTAATGTAAACATGCGTTGACGTCACGTGTTGATTTGCAGCGTTTCTTCCTCTTTTAGCTGTTTGAAATTCAAAGGTTTTTTTTCCTGTATCATTATTTTTTTTCTCTGTCATCATGAGGCTACACTAACCCTAGCTTACCAATAACTAGAACTAGTACTAGTCATTCATTTGGTGTGACTATGCCAATATTGTCATAAAGCTATAATTATGGCATAATGCATTTATCTGAGCTATTCATGGGTAACCCTAATCCTAACCCTGACCCTAACCCTAAAATGTTTTATAGCATGTAATTTTAACTAGTAATGTGATCATGACATGATCTTAATTAAATGTAGGACTATGCAGTCTTGGCATGTGTAATTATTGGCTTTTCCATTAGCGTTTCAAATAATGAATCTGTGGAATAAGCATGGTGTGTTTGTCCAGGTGTTGTGCCTCTGTGTATTTGTGAAGACAGCTAACGCTGTGACTGGACCTGTCTTTAGCAGAATGGATCTATGACCCCTGTGCCGGAGAGATCTGTACTAACAACACGTGTGAGCAGGAGAACGGAGGAGACCTGTGTGGCTGCCCTGAACTGCCCAGTAGTGAAATAGGTGAGTCAGTCAAGGGTTTTACTCACGTAAGTATGGGAATTTGATAATTGACACAAAGTGATCTCAAATTTATTTATTTATTTTTTTTACTAATAATGGTGTTTATACTGTAAGTCAATAAAAATGTGTTCCAAATACTACAAACCTACGCACAACTAATTGTCTCATGTAATGTAGAAGGTTTACCCCAGCAAAAAGGTAGGATTGCTTAAAGGAGCTGTATGTAAGAAATTCATGTAAATTAATCATAAAATGGCCTTGACATATTGGAAGACATTAA
>JASCQY010000388.1:16321464-16335507 GCA_030264315.1 Sardinella tawilis
GTCTCCCTTCTCTGTCTCCATCTCCCCCTACCCCTGTCTCTTTCTCTCCCTCTACCTTCTTTCAATCTCTCTCTCCCGCCCTCTATCTCTCCGTTTTCCCTCCCCCATGACACAGCTGGCTCTGCAGGACAACTGGGTGCACAAGGCCAACGGTGGCATGGTGCTGCTCACCTTCTTCCTGTGCCGCATCGCTCTCTTCCCCTACATGTACTGGGTGTACGGCCAGCACTACGGGCTGCCCCTCTACAGCGTGCCCTTCCACCTGCCCCTCTCGGCCAACCTGGGCAACCTCTGCATCCTGGCGCCGCAGGTCTACTGGTTCGTGCTGCTCTGCCGAAAGGGCTACCGCCTCTACAAGCGCTCCCGGAACCCGGGCCCCCCAGCCGCTGCCGACGCTGCCCTGGACAGCAGCGCTAAGGGAGATCAGTAGAGAACACAGTCGCACTCCCTACCACCACCCCCACGCAAACTGACCAACCGAAAGAAAAAAAACAGCACCGACAACTACTAGGGCACCATTTTTACTACTACTGTTACAGTACAGTTAGTGCTGCTACTACTACTGCTACTACTACTTTGATCACTTCTACTACTACTACTACTACTTACTATTACTATTTGCTGGTAAGACTGGTAGGACTCCTTCAAACCCCCCCCCCCCCCCCTTCCAACAACCAGTCACTCGCTGTTCAGCTGAGCTCCACAGGAACTGTTTTCGGGCAGCGGGGTCATACGCTTGGCCTCTGATTGGCTCCTCTCCCGCTTGTTGCCATGGAAGTAAGGGTTTTGTGGTGGGGTTGGGGGGGTGGTGAGGTCGTGCTGCAGAGAGAGAGAGAGAGAGAGAGAGAGCCAGACGCCTCCCTACAGCGGGATGGAGAAACGGGCGGAGCGGCAGAGGCAGCTCATGGCGGCACCTCCTCTTTTGTCGGGAGACGCCTCCAGAGGCGACACTGTGTGCCCTTGGTTTAAAAGCAAACGAGAGCCCCTCTCCCAACAATGGTGAACTACTGATTGAAGAGAGTCTGTTACAGTTTTAGGCCAGTGACTTTGGATATGGGTATTATATTTGATTTGATTTGATTTGATTTGATTTGATTTGATTTTGTCTGTTACATTTCTCAGCCCAAGCAACTTGTTGGGATTCGTTCCCCTTATTCTTTTTCCTAGTTTTTTGTTTGTTTTGTTTTTTTGTTTTGTTTTGTTTTGTTTTGTTTTGAGGGGAAGAGGTGTGGGTGCACAAAGTCAGTTGGGAAGTGTCATCCCATCATTCATTCACTCGCTTTACAATCCATAAATGTGATGTAACCTCCACACACACACACACACACACACACACACACACAAGTTTACACACCACCGTACCCCAGCTAGCTCTTCCTCCTCCCTGTCTATCTCTGTCCATCCACGTGCACCATCCTGCAGCACTCCTGTCGTCCTTGTTTACAGTCCAATAGTTGTGTATGCAAATGTGTGTATGTATGTGTGGTGTGGGTATGTGCGTGTGTGTGTGTGCGTGTGTGTGTATGTATGTGTGTGAGAGTGTGTGTGTAAGTGCATGTGTGCACTGCCCCGCTGTGACTGTTTACACTTCTCTTAAAAAGAAAAAAAAAAATCCTTTCCCCCTGAGACATAGCAGGGGTGGGAAAGATCGCTCTGCACCCGGTTTAGGTGCTTCTGATTACATATGGTCAGCCTCCATTATGGGGGCTCTTTCTTAAATTGCTGTGCAGCCTCCTGACCAGTAGGGGGCAATGTGGTGCGTAGACACTCCCTGTTTACTTCGCGCACAGGAGGCATGCTCCAGGGTTGGTTGAGTGGGGTGCATGGGAGGAGGCTGGAGTATAGCGTGGGTGGTACGTGGTGGTGGTGGTGTCCATGTCTGCGTCTCAAGGCTTCTATGTAGTGAGAGCTGGAGGAGGTATGTCTAAATGCTCCCAGCACTCTGAGCTTACTGCTCAAGCTACGGCAAGCCTTCTGGGTCATATTTGAGAGAATCAGCTTGAGCAATAACACTAGCTTTCTTCTTTCTTTCTTTCTTTTTGTCTTTTTTTCTTTCTTTGTTTTTTTTTTAAGGGCAGCAGGGGGTTGACTAGCGTTCCCAGCATGCAGAACAGAAAGACTGAACAGCTGCATGCAGCTCGGCAAAAAAAAAACACAAGCGCACATTTATATTTATAGGAACAGGGAAGATTCTGCATTGGCAGGGAGGAAGCCTGTGTCACTCTGTCTCGCTTCTTTAGCCGCAGCTAACCGCTGTCCAGACCTGAAAGGAAAGACTTTTCCTCCTCTGTGTCTGTCAGGAGAGAGCGTTACCTGCGCACGACGCGTCACGTCACCGCAGCCCAGTCATATATCAGTCCCGTTTGAAAAAAGGGCAGATTTGCCTTTCATCGCCCATGTAAAGTGGCAGTCGGCCGAGGAACACGTCGATGCGCTGAATGTGATTTTATAAAGTTTGTAGTTGGTGGTTGATGTGAGGTGCTGGAGTAGTCTGGCGATTCTTGGGTGGCGAACGCGGCTTGAAGCCGGGTTTTATCTTCAGCTTTTAACATTAGCATGGAACTCAAGTACACATCTCAGAGACATCATTTCACAGGGCTCTTGACACATAGAATCAAAATATATTTCATATGTTTTTAGCAAATGCGTATTATAGTTTTTACTACACCTTTTGTGAAACTTTTTGAGTAGATTCCATGAATGCTATCACAAGCTCTTGAATTTTAAGGTATTGAATCGCTCGTAGAAACGCATATAAGTCTATTCACTGACAATATTTTAAGATGATCTTATGAATATTTAGAAAAACTGGACCTAAAAAAGCTGCCTTCAGCTGTGTGTGTGTTTGAATGAGTATGTTTGAAGTCATGTGTGTGTGTGGTGTGTGTGTGTGTGCGTGCGTGTGTTTGTTTGTGTGTAGGATCGTGGGTGAGTTTGTTTGACGCCTGAGAAGGCAAGATGTCATAGACATCGCTTTAAGCTTTCCTCTTCACTTGTGGGGAAAATAGACCCCCCCCCCCCCCTTCCCCACGATTCCCTTACCTGTGAACTATGCACAGATCTGACGGCTAGGCCGTCACAACACCGACACATCCCACAGTCCTACACCGAGCACTGTCCAAGCGACGAGTGCCAACAGTACCTCTCTGCTGAATATCTGTTCCAGTTGGACAACGGTCAGGTGTGCTGACAGCCCATGGGCCTCCCTTTAAATTAGTTAGGTTCGTGTCCTTTGACTGAGCGGGCAGTTGTTCTGTGTTTGGTGGCCCCCATGAATGTGCTGTATGAACCCCCTCCACCCCACCCCGTTGGTGTCGGTGTGTGTCCTCACCCCCCCCCACCCGTCCCACTGGCTTCTGTCCAGCGCACTGCATTCTGGTACGGCTGAGCTTGGCTGAATGGGCGCCCTCTGAATGAGTTTACTCTGTGCCCCTTTTGTCTGGCGCGACAGCGGCGAACCCTCTGGAAACATGTCCCTCTCACCCCCGCGAGCGCTCTCATGCCACCCGCTTCCTCAGTCTTTTGTCTGCGGGCTTTTAGACAGCGCCGGTTGGCAGCAGGGGTGGGAGGGGGTCGTGAGAGAAGGCATGCCAAGTGGCCACATCGCCCTGGTTCAGGGTGGGGAGGGACTTATGTGTGGGAGGGTGGGTGGGGGCGTTGGATGGCGAGAGAGTAGAATCTACATCATTTGGGTGAGCTTTGGGTGTTGGAACGCCTGTCCATTTCTTGACAGGACGTGTAGTCAGTTCGAGGGTGTTTTTCTTTCCAAGGGAAATTCTGATCAGCGGACAACGACCGGCAGCCATATTAGCTTCCTCAAACATGCTGATACTGTAGGCTTGCGACCGCTTGCCCTCCTCTGATTCTTTCACACTGGTGGGCCTCATGCCCATCGTAGTCGGCATTACTTTATAGGGGTCAAAGTTTAGCATGTGATTCAAAGACTTTGCACCCAATCAGAGTTGCTTCCAAGGAGTGAGATGTCATAGCATGCAAACACATATCCAGATAATCATTTTTATCGTTGTTAGTTATTAATTTTTTAACAGTAATATATGAAGTCTTATGTTTAGTCTCACTAGAGGCATCCTCTCTTTGCTCAGGGTTTGGTGAAGATGTTAACACTTGTTTGTTCTCCTAGAGATTTATTTTTTGAAAAAAGTTGAAACTGTGAGTTTAAGAGGAAGAAAAAAAACAAAACTGAAAATACTTAGAATGACACACTATTATATTTTTTTTTTCCTCTCTCTCTCTCTTCCACTGTCTCCTCTTATTTGGGATGAAAGCATTCTGACATGGCTTGTGATATTGCAGCCTTAAAGGGTTGGTAGACCAAAGATTGTCAGGCACTTTATCAATAAACATCAAAACAAGTAAACAAAGGTGAACAGGATTTCACGATCGAGGACAATAGTGTAAGACCTCCCACTGATTTTTAGTTTGTTTCACTCCCCTACAAGCTCCTTCGGCTCCGTCTCGTCACCGCTGCTTCTGCCTCAGGTCAAGCTAAACTCCTGACCGGAGTCTTATCAGATGTCCTCCATCTTATCAGACCAAAGTGGAGAAGTGGCGGTGGATGGGCTTAGCGGTATTTGTTAGCTAGACTTTCCACACATAACTAGATCAGGCTGGATCCTATCATTCCTTTTTGGGTGGGGGTGGGGATGGGGGGGGCGTGGGGTGCTTTGGGGCTGCAAGTGATTCTGAGCCATTTAGTTACTTAATGACTTGGGGTGAATGAGATGAAGGAAAGCGAAAGCTAAAATGTTCGAACCAAGATAATCGAGATAACAACTTGTACAAAGGTTGCACACAAACTTGTCCTGGGTTGTTGGGCTTGGTGCCGTGAACTCTTGACAGTGAACCAAAATGAGAATCCAGTGCCTTGTGTTCTGTTCATCTTATCCACACAAGCGCAGCACAAATCGGAGTGTTTCAACAGGCAGTGTTTACAGGTTGTAGCTGCATCTCTACGCTTGCTTGAGATGAGATGTCTTGAAGAAGTTTACCGTGCACGTTTGCAAAAGACGACCAAGATCAGACCTGCACTTGTTTACATCTTAAATTTTGCTAACGTAGCATTGGTGTTGAGCATTCTTCACTGATCTTCATGAATTGATCACATAACTTGATCAGATAGGTTCAATTATGTCACCTAATTCACACAATAAGACATACCTTGGTCATCAAACAGTGTTTAGAACTTAGTAGTGATCTGTGTTCTTTGAAGACTGTTAAGTGCTCAAAAACATCTCCACATCAATGACATTAATAGTTGAAATGCGAAGATTGCTGTGCACAGTAAATTACCCTGAGAAGAAAACACTTGAATAAAAAGCTTCATCCTAGCAGTCATGCATCATCCTTACCCACTGCAGTAGCAGCAGAAACCCTCACTGGTTTGTTATCACCTGTCCCCAACATCTGTACACTTCAGACACCTGGTGAATCATTTCCACTTAGAAACACCTACGTTCAGAATTTGTTTGCTGTGTTTGATATTTGATTGATGCCATTCAAAATGAAGGCAGAGGCTGTGTCCCAATCTTACAAATTGCATTTCTTACCCCTCTTACCCCTCAAATCCTATTCTTAAGTCATTTTAAAATATATGTATATAAATAGATTGATTATTTGTGTGATCAATACATTAAAGAGAAATGCTCTTCCATTCCGGTTTCAGTCTCAAAAGAATGTTTGTCTTAACATAGTAATAGCCATCAAGCAGTCTTTATTCTGCTGTGCTGGCCATAAAGATATCCATCCAGTCCTTGTCCCTGTTTGCTACTTCAGCATTAATTACTGGATCAGCAGAACCGTTGATGAGACGTAATGGGTAGAAGTGGGAAGACTGGTTGATGGGAGAACCTCTCCAAAGTTGGGACACAGCCTTCAGTCTACAATATGTTCAAGGTTTTATGACTCTGGCCCTTTCTGGTGTCACTTTTCTTAGCTGTGGGTTTCTTTGGCACAGCTCAGTCACAACCTTTATCACTCCCTGCCTCCTTATTTTTGATAAATGTCTGATTTTTTCATATATTTATATATCAAATTTTTGATATATACATAAAGGAGGGGTTTTCTCTTTTGTTTGTAGTGTGACCTTTACTTTATCTGAAAGAGACCAGGCTATTGACAGAAACTAACCTAAACGATGATTGAGAGGAATTTATTTTGTTGCAACTTGTGAATCCAGACACTGTTAAGAGAAACAAATAAATCTGATTGGGCGAATCTTTTTAAATGAGTCATGGCTTCTTTTGTTTTGTGAAAGACATGTATATGTGAGGAGGGAAGTTAATTAACAAAACAAACAAGCTGAAAGCTAAATGTCAATGGCCAGCAGGGGGCATAGTTAGACAAAGACAGGATTTGTTGCTTCAGGTAAGGTTACACTTCACCACACTTTTGATAGTTTACCTGACTCATTTATCTGTTTACCTAACCTTAAATTAAACCGGCATAGATTAAAGTCAAGTATTATGCACAAGGTGTAGCTGTTTTACAAAAGAAGAATGCAAACTGATTATGTATTTTCCATTTCCCTGTTTTCCAGAGGGGGGTCTATAAAAAGTACCGGCAGATAGTGATAAGTTCACAGGTATTACGTGCTACCCCACACACGCACGCACACACATTCACACACACCACCAACACTGCTCAATAATGTAGACCATTTGTCATTGAACTATGTGTCAGGCAGTTTTGCCAAATAGCCAGGTGTCCATCATCATTACAACATCTGTTATGCTCGCCCCAGGTAGCGGACGGAACCTCAAGATTGGACCCTCACAAACTCTTATTCATTGGTCAAAGACTGGGGACTGAGACGGCATTGCTACTTGTCAAGGTATTTTTTTGGCCTACTGCATGCCATGATTCACTCTGTCTTGGTGTCAAGTTCAAGACAGTGCTAAAAGTGTTCATTCCAACAAGAGTGACTGCACAGGCCTAAGTCCAAACATCTACTGGCCAGATAGTAGTCGTATTACTTGTAACTTACTGTATAAATGTTGGTGTGTTATATCACAGTGCTAAAATGCAGTGCAGTATCCATGCCAACAGTGGACTGGCCTTCAGTCTTCAATAAAATCTTCATTCATGTGTATCCCAATGTTAATTGTCTGTTTGCAGTCTGCAATCTGATACAAATAGTGTATAACCAGTGTTGTAGATTTATGATATTTTAACTGTTTACCTTAAATCACCCGTACCATAGAGTTGTTAGTCATGGTCCCTGAATATCTCATGGTGCATTTAATTTGATACCAGTGGTTTATACTCTGCCTCCCAGAAACGCAGTGATGAAAGTTGTGACTGGGTGTCTGTTTATGCCATCCTCTAAGAGCTCAGTAGGATATGAACTGTCTCTGTCAGTCATTCAGTCCCAAATCCACCACATTGAGTGTGTAAGACAAGCACCCTGTCCAAAAATAACCCCTCCCCAGGACCCCAGAACATGGTGACCTCTTCCCACTCCCCCTCAACCTCGCCACCCCCAACACCTCCCCTCCCCTCCCCTCCCCTCCCCATACACACACACACACACACACACACACACACCCGCCAAGCCTGCCCCCAAAGCTCCATGTCCGTGAGTGTCAAGCACAGGCGCACACAGTCACCAGGGGGACTGAGGGGGGTTAGCCGGAGTTTGTTCATCTCGCGCTCACATGCTTCCACAAACACACACACACGCTCACACACAGGGATTTGGAGCAGCCAGAGGCAGAAGGACTTCTTCTCCACTCGAGCTCATGGAAACTGGTCCCATGGCTGCCATGTTGGGGGGCTACGGCGAAGACATGCCGGCCGCACTGGCTCGCCTGGAGCGCAGCATGATGGCCGTGGTGCGCGAGATCCACGTGGACGTGGGCTCCTTCAAGCGGACGGTGGAGCGCCGCCTGGACGAGGCCTGCGACGCCAGCGGGCCCCTGCGCGACGCCGTGGCCCAGCTCCAGCAGGAAAACCAGGAGCTGCGGGCACGGCTGGACGAGTTGGCGCGTCAGGCGGAGGCCGTGCCCATTCTCCAGGCCCGGCTGGATGACCTCACGCAGCAGGTGGAGGCCATGCCTGTGCTGCGTCTCGAGCAGAAGGTCCCCAAGTCGAACGGCGTGCAGTACACCTCGGCCACGCATGTTTCCTCCAGCCAGCAGTCTGTGGAGAGTCACCAGAGCCTCACGACGCAATCTGAGGGGGTCAGGAGCTCTGTGTCGATGGTGCACTACCCCCCAAAGAGCGCAAGCGCTGCTCCTGAGTCTCAGCCTCCCTCTGCAGACTCTGGCCTGGATGTGGCTTCTGATGCTTTCTCTCAAATCTCAAATACTGGTTCGGTCTTTAGCTCATCCTCTGGTTCTGTCCATCATTCGGTTGCTAGATCTGTCCACGGCCACGACTCCTCTGCTGGCGCCTTTCTGGATTCAACTGTTAACTGTCATCACCAAGTTTCAACAACCGTTGGTCTTGCTCATTCTTCAACCACTGATTCTGGCTTTGAGTCCTGGACCGCTGGTACTCCCCAAGATTTGACAGCTGGTCCTGACCCTGTTTTGGCCTCTGCTAACCTTCCTGAATCCACCCCTGGCTCACAGCCTGATGCCACCTCTGGATCTACTCATGAAGTTTTATTTTCCAAAACGACACCTGGCTCTGATTCTACTCATGATTCGGACAGCGGCTCGCTTTCCACCTGTTCATACGTTACCCAGCAGGCTTTCGTCGCAAGCTCAGAGGCCAGGGTCTTCCCAGAGGCGAATGTGAGTAACTGATTGCTGTTTTTCATTCGGCTTCACAGCATTATGCATGTGAACGTGTCCCAGATGCATGTACTAGCAAATGGGCCTTACATGTGGTGTTGTCAAGAGTAAGCCCACCACCTCATCCTTGCAATGTAACTCCATTCTCCTTCCCAACTGACGCACATCACAGAATCAATCATCCCTATCCATACTCATTTTAGGTCTTACAGAGGTTATACTCGGAACCAAAAGCCATCTTAAAGGAGTTATCCGGAGTGAATCAAACAGAAGCCCTTTTGTCTGAGGCTACCGAGTGCTGTCTATAGGTATCAGAACGACAGCACTAGGTACAACGTGGACCGAATTTGCGAACTGCCCACTACCGCTTACTTATTAGGCCATATGAAAACGAAAGCATAGCGAAAAAGATATGCCCTAATCAGTTAGCGGTAGTGGCTAGTTCGCGAATTCAGTCTACGTAGTACCTACTGCTGTCATTCTGATACCTATCGACAGCACTCGGCAGCCTCAGACAACAGGGCTTCGGTTTGATTCACTCCGAATAACTACTTTAAGGCTTCTGCTTTCATGTCTTGCACTTTCTCAGGCCAACTGTTGTGAATAAAAACACCCTTAAATAAGTTCCGGGCAGACGCATCAAAGGTTCCTGTGTACAGACAGGTCAATAAGTGTGTTTTCTCTTTAGAGTGAGGCGATGTTGAACCGTTATTGATATCTGATCCTGTTGAGTTCAGATGTGTGGTTGAAAGGGTGTGACCAGGAAAATACAACAGCAGCAATGGACACACACACAGACACACACACATTCACGTTCACATCTGCATGCATGCAGGCATGCATGCATCCATACATACTTGTAAGTAGCCTACACTGTCAGAGTCCATTGTCAGTGCTTGAGTGTCTGCTTATGCAGCCTCTCTGTGACGAATGTAAACAGTAAATCCTGGTAATTCAGCCGCACAGACAGAGTCACGTTCATCCTGTGATTGATGAGACAAGCTGCATGTTGCACCTCAGATGCCGTGGGAAGACCCTCTGGCAATTTTTTTGTAGTACCTGCTTCAACCTCAAGGCTCCATCCTCTACAGCCCCAGATACAGTGCATACACAGTACACCTGAACACACACAAGAACAGAAGCACATACCCATACAACTCACATGTGCTCTGGAGAATATGCACCTACAAGCCTAAGGCCAGACTGCAATACTTCGCATTCGGGCATCCTAAGCACAAACTCAGTCTTCCACAATTTCCAACTTTAAATAACACATATATAGATCAAACAGATAAATAGTGATTTATAAATATAAATTCCGATACACAAATACTTTTGAGCATCTGTCTGAGTTGTGGTGTGATATTACGGAGGGCTGTGGAGCCTGCCGACTGTAATCTTAGCAACAGTGGGCTTCTCCAGTGGAATGTGGCAAGGTCCGCATGCATCCGTGAGCCGGGCAGATGTAGCGAACGGCTCCCTGTCACTCCCCTCCTCCGCAGGTTTGGAGGCCCACTCTGATCCCTCTCGCCATTCCTCTCAGGCCCACAAAAGGCCACGTGTATTTTTAGGGGGGTCTGATTGATTGCGTTTTCCCTCAAGATTTAGCCAGTGCTCTGCTGCATTGACCAGTGCAGAGCGCTATGCATGATTTGAGTAATGTGTTTTCATAACAGCACTGTCCATTGTCCTGCTTTGTAAAAAAATGTGTTACTTTAATAGCATGGCATCACTATTTTCCTAAGTATATTGATTTACAAAGTTGCTTTTTCTCTATCTCTATCATGCTGTGTCTCTATAAAATGTATAGTAGTATTGGCCCCATTGCTCAGTGACATCAGGCGGATGTATTTGGAAGCAAATGATTCACCAGATGCTAATTATTACATGCATGAACAACCGTGTCCCAAAATAACTTCTTCGTCTTTGACTCAGTCGAGATCTGCTTATGATAACGACACTTTGAGCCACAGCAAGAAACTCACTACCTCGTCTTCCTCACTGGGGAGTGTCCCGTTGCACGTTTAAGTGTCTGCTTGAACTGCTGAGGCTGGTTTTCCATAGTTTGTCCATCCACAGGCGGGGTTACCAGCTGTTCTGCTCCGACCCCAAACACCCCTCACAACAACGCAACCCCCCTCAGCATGTCTAGAAGCTGATGTCATCTGCCCATCATCCAAAAATACCTCATCACTGAACACAGCACACAGCGCAGCATCTAACATGTAATTTAATGGAGGGAGTATTGCATATTTCAATGCCCAAGGAGCTCAGGAATCAATACATTTGTTTGTCTCTTAGTCTCCCCTCTTAAGGCAATGGGTAAATCTAATCATAATCAAGTGAAACATCTGTGGAAGAGACACTGGCAGTTTTGCAGCCTCGTTCAGGGGCTAATGTTTCACTGGCATTTCTCTCTTGGCTATCCCATTGGGAAAGCAGAGCTAAAGGCTAGTGCTAGTGGAAAGTCATTAACTCATCACAAAAGCTATATATGGGGATAGGGTTCGACAGATATTAATGTGGGGTTGATGACCAGTTTAAAATAGACTACAGCCTACAAACATACAAGTGTCTCCACTGCAGCATGTCCCAGTAGGAGGATTTTTTAATACGGAAATTTGGAAGTGTGGCGATCCACAGCTGTAATTCTATTTTTCTCCAGAGGTTGCTTACATCGTCTGAAGACAGTGGCCTTTGCAAGGGAGTCAATCGTCAGGGCCTTTCCATTCCCCATTAGCCGCAACAATTCAATTAGCCTTGACTAATTCATTCATTATGCCTAAACCACATTTTTAGAAACAAGCTCAAGACACTAGCACATTTCATGATGATGCCATCAATAGTAAAACCAGAGTGTGTCATTTGGTGGGATTCACCCCTCCCTGTACCCAGAGACAATGTGTCGGTTATTCAAGCTTTGATCTTCACTGCAGAGAATGTCACATCTGGTCACTGGGTCATGTAGAACGTCTCATGTCCGGTTTGAAATGTTACTCTCATCAAGTCTTGGAACCTTCCCCTCACGGTAACTGTGGCTCCCTGCCACCCAGATACTTCCAGCCGGCATCTAAAAGTAGCAGTTGACGCCAGCAGTGCCAGTTGACGGCAAGGAACAGATTGTTAACAGATCGGAAAGCCAGGATCCCAGTCATGATCCCAGAAACCTTTCGAAACTGACTCATGTCGCATTACCCCAACCACCGGGGGTTTCCACCCAATGAAAGTAGAGTCTAATATAAAATCTGCTTATATCAATTGCATTCATAATGTCCTGTTGGATTTTGTCAGTATCACTGTTATGACACCTCCTGCTCACTGTCCTCAGGGAGATATCCATGAAGAAGCACCAACTACTGCAGAGCCAATCTCTCAGAATGGACATGAGGGAATCCTAGGTATTGACCAAAGCATACATGAAAACTCCATAGCCAATGGAAAATAATAGAGCCATACTCATACATACATTTCATATAATCACAAGGCATATTATTGTAAATGATCATATATTGTCATTGACCATTTATTAATTAGTAATAAAGTAGTAAGTAGAAGTAATTATCCTAAATTTCCAATCTACTAAACACTGTTCTTTAAATCTTCATTTTAGTTGGCATTTGAAAGACCTGTTTTCATTCATTTCTTCAAGGTTTCTCACAGGCCTTTCCTGAACCTCAGTTTGCGAGGTCAAAGGTGAGCGGGCAGCATGGAAGCGTGTCCAAGTCTGTCACAGCTGCTAGCAGAGCCACAGAGCTAGCTGTGTCCAGGAGCCCAAAGCTGGTGGCTCGGCCGAGTGTCTTCACACCTCAGTCACCCAACTCAATGTTCCGGAAACCATTCAGCCCAACAGTGCCTGACATGGACATTACAGCTCCTAAACCGCTATCTGAGTCCCCCACTAAACCGCCATCACCCAACTCAGTCCCCTGGAAACCGTTCAACCCATCCGCATCTGACAAATCAGTGGCTGAGTCGCAGGTTAAACCCCCATCACCAAACTCAGTCCCCTGGAAACCCTATAACCCATCCACATCAGACAGTGCCGGTACCACTCCCAGAGCAATTCCTGAGTCTCCTACTAAAACTGGTGAGAGCACACTCCTCACTACACTCATCTTTCATTACTTCTATTTTTCCACCATATTTTTTGGGAAGCTACTAGTACTCCTGTGTTGTTAAAAGGAAGTTACACGCCCTAGTCCACATAGTAAACAGATTCTATTTAACGCCGCCTTATACTGTAAATAGCCTCATAGGCACTGCAGTATAAATAATGAGGTATGTGATTTGAGCCTAAGAGTGATTACAATCACAGCGATCTCTGTTTTTATGTTTAAAAAAGGTCTCAATATGATCAATTCAGTTGTATTTTGTGTTTTATGTTACTTAACTGTGCCTAATGGAGTCATACAATCTTTACTCATTTTGGTGCCAACAGCAAAACCATGGAGTCCGGGCCTAATGAAGAGGAGCTCAGCTTTGCCAAAACTTCCAGGTACAGGTCAGTTAGACAGTTAGGCAGAGGTCTTTTGGTGTCTCCCAGCATTAATGTTGCCAGCTGCCAAGTAGTTTAGGTTGACTGATGTTAAGCTGAAGCTTCTATCCAAGTGACAGGGACTTGCAATGGCAGATTCAGGAATCAAACCTGGGTGATCTGGCGACATTACTGCTATTCAATAGTCCAACAATTCAATAATGCTCCCATCACTTTCACCTATCATTTGCTATACCACATACAGACAAACCAATACTCTCCAGTGGTCCAGCTCATTTGTCCAACCGAAGTCCATCAACAGATAAAAGGTTAGTTGAATAACAATGTCTCACACTACAGTATGCATATAAGTTCCAAGAGGATTCAGTATCATTTGTTTCCATCTCATCTGTTATGTGAAGGAGGACTGATTTTGGAGGAGGAAACCCTTTCGCCATTGTTCCAGACAAGAAGCCTGAACTACTGCGATCTCAAACTCTGCCAACAATGCGTCCCCTTGGGGCCCAAGCCAGGCAAACCATCCTTGAGAAGTCCGAGGCTGCTCTAAATAAGTAAGCACTGCCCCCCAGTGGCCAATATGTAAGAGGACAAGCACTGTTTCTCAAAGTTGAGGATGCTTCCTTGGTAGCACACTGGCCTCGGAAGCCGGGCACTAGAAAGACGAGCATTCGAAATCCTTGAACACCGAGGGTCCATCAGTGTAGCCTTGAAAAACCTTCGAAAGAAGGACTCTACACTCGGTAGAATTTTGAAGCATCCTTAACTTTGGAACAGTACTTGGCGAGGTGCGAT